>CANYBF011773212.1:0-11463 GCA_948192965.1 Dalechampia spathulata | reverse complement strand
TTGTTCTTGAATAAATATGTTCATAGCTGCTTTAAATTTATTGGCTTGTGACCTTGTGACTGGACCACTTGGAAGAGTTAATGGATCTTCTTTCAAGCTCCTTATGTTCTCTTGAGTCCCATGTAGAACCGTATCATTTAGATTTAGCAGTAGACAAAGATACATAATTCCCTAAGAAATGACAAGCACCAGATGTACTTTTCTTATCGAACACATTTCTAGCAAAGTCAGTATCAGAATAGGCAGTCAAGTCAAAAGAAACATTCTTAACATACCACAAGCTATAATGCATAGTGCCAATCAAGTATTTGAAAATCCTTTTCATAGCACTCAAATGAGGTTCCCTAGGAGATGATTGAAATCTAGCACACATACACACAGTAAACATTATATCAGGCCTAGAAGCAGTTAGGTAAAGCAAGCTACCTATCATACCTTTATACTTTTTTTGATCAATAAGTTTGCTACTTTCATCCAAAGAAAGCTTTGTGGTAGTGCTCATAGGAGTCTTGCTAGCTTTTGCACCTTCTAGTCAAAATTACTTAAGCATTTCTTGTGTATACTTGACTTGGATGATAAAGATCCCATCTTCACATTGCTTGACTTGAAGTCCTAAGAAATACTTCATTTCTCCCATCATGCTCATCTCAAATTCTCCCTACATACACTCAGAGAAGTCCTTGCATAATTTTTCATTAGTATCACCAAATATGATATCATCTAAATAGATTTGAACAAGCAAAATATCATGTTTGTAATGGTTAATAAATAATGCTATGTCTACTTTTCCTTTTTCAAAGCCATGATCAATAAGAAAACTACTCAACCTATCATACCAAGCTCTAGGGCTTGTTTAAGGCCATTCAAAATCTTCAAAACCAGGGGGTTATGTAACATAGACTTTTTCATTAACGAGACCATTTAAAAAAGAACTTTTCACATCCATTTAAAATAATTTGAAATTCATGTATAATGCATATGCCAACAACATTCTAATGGCTTCTAATCTAGTTATAGGTGCAAAACTTTCATCAAAATCTATACCCTCTTCTTGATAATAACCTTGTGCTACTAACCTAGCCTTATTCCTAGTTATAGCACCACTTTCATCAAGCTTATTTCTAAACACCCACCTAGTTCCTATAACAGATGTATCTCTAGCCTTAGGTACTAAAGTCCATACCTTATTCCTATCAAATTAGTTTAATTCATCCTACATAGCTAACACCCAACTATCATCATCTAAGGCTTCATTCATATTTTTAGGTTCAATCTGAGAATTGAATGCAAGATTGTTATGAATATCTTTGAATTTAGAACAAGTGGTTACCCCTTTTGATGTTTCACCTATGATTTACTCCTTGGAATGCCCTTTTGGAAATTGCCACTCCTTTGGAAGATCATGCTTGATGTGAGTTATAGCTAAGTGAGGAGGAAGATCATTCACTTCTTCCTTGTCAATATCTTTAGGTGCAGCTTCTTGTAGATTCTCATTCCTTTCACCTTATTTCAAAAGAATTCCTTGTTTTTCACTTTAAATGAAGACTTTACCTATTTTCCCATTTGGTATGCCTCACATACTTTATCCTTAGCAAATTTGATCTTTGGAAGTCCTACCACATACTCATTCTTCTCGAGATCACCAATGCTTTTGAAACTAGCATGTCCGAGCCTTCTATGCCAAATCCATGAGTCCTCACCAATAGAAACAAGACACTTCACATGTTTGTTAGCAAAAGAATCTAAATTAATTACATACACATTTTCTACTCCATCACCTTGAAATACTAACAAATCATCACTTATCCTATAAATGAAATAACCTTTAGGGTTAAAAACAAGTTTATATCCATTGTCACACAATTGACTAATATTAAGCAAGTTATGTTTTAATCCTTCTACTAGCAAAACCTTGTTAATTGAAAAGTTGGAATCCTTACAAACCTTACCAATTCCAACAACTTTACCTTTGGTATTATCTTCAAAGGTGACTTACCTCCGTCAAAGTGTTCCAAGTTTGAGAATAGGCTTGCATTTCAGGTCGTGTGCCTTGAACATCCACTATCAAGGTACCATTTGTTGACACTTATGTTTGAGCTCAAACAAACCTATCAAACATAAATACATTTATTTCTTTTTAGGTACCCAAATGTATATGGGTCCTTGGGGGTTAGAAGCATTAATGTCATCATTCCAATATATTTTCCTAATAAAGCATCTATTTGTAGTATGCCCCTTTCTATTGCAATAATGACATATGACATTCTTAAATCTAGAATGATTATGCACATACTTCCTTTGGGATGTATGAGGATAATTATGATTGCATGAACATAAACAATGATGCACTTTATTGGTGTGCATTCTATTGACCTTAGTATGAACATGTTCTCTTTTTAAATCCTTTGGTTTTTGTATAGAGGTGGAAGCTTTTACAAAAACCATGCCTTTAGAAGTATTGGAAGAGTTTTGATTAAAACCAATACCTTCTTTATTACTACCAAGTTTTTGATGTTTTAAAATGGAATCAATTTTAACACCACCTTGCTCAAATCTTGAAAGATTA
Source organism: Dalechampia spathulata (assembly GCA_948192965.1). NCBI lineage: Eukaryota > Viridiplantae > Streptophyta > Magnoliopsida > Malpighiales > Euphorbiaceae > Dalechampia > Dalechampia spathulata. The sequence goes on along the minus strand of CANYBF011773212.1, from coordinate 8,897 downwards.
TTTTTTAATAAATCCTTTTCTTTCAAAACCTTAGCATTTTCATCCTTTAAAAACTTGTTTTCCTTTTAAACATTTTCAAACATAGTTATACAAGAATTAAATTCATTTTGCAACTCATTTTTCTCCTTAGAAATGCATGCATGCTTACTCTTAAGAGATTGATCCTTCCTAGCTAAGTTTTCATATTTTCTTAAAAGTTATTCTAATGCATCACACTCATCATCATCATCATCATAATCATCATTGTTATAATAAGATTGAGATGACATGGTTACCTCATCCTTCTCATTATCCAAGAATGCTATAAAGTAAAGATTGGTTGCTCCCTTATCACTGGACACCTCCTCATTGGTCTCACTATCATCATCCTATGTAGCCTTCAATGCCTTCTTTTTGAATGGCTTGGATGGTTTGTTGAGGTGAGGACATTCATTCCTCATGTGTATCGGCTTGTTACATTCATAGTAAATGACTTGATTCCTTCAAAAGTTGTCCCTTTGGTTCAAGTCCCATCTTGCCACAAATGGCTTCTTGCCATCCCTTTTGAATTTCTTCTTTTTCATGAGAAGAGTCATGACACATTTAGAAAGGAGGGTGACTTCATCATTAATTTCCCTTTCACTTGTTGAAGAGGCATCTTCTTCTTTCAAAGCTTTAAGTGCTATCCTTCATCTCCTATCTTCCTCTACCCTTTGCTTTAGAGTAGTCTTATGTGTAAGAAGCTTTTCAAGAAGTACATCGGTTGACAGAACCGATAAATCATTTGCTTCTTCAATGGAAGTTACTCTCGCCTCCCAATCCTTTTTTTGGCAGCACCTGCAAGATTTTATTGTTGATGTCTTCCTATTGGTACATCTTGCCTAACTTCATCAAACCATTTGTGATCACAATGAGGTGGTTGTACATTTTGAAATTGACTCATTTGCCTTCATTGTAAATAACTCATATTGATGAGTTAATAGCTGAACCTTCTTGGTTTGGACTTGATTTATGCCTTTGTGATGAGTCTCCAAGGCATCCCATATTTGCTTTGTCATGACATAATGTGAAACTCATTTATTTTCCTCACAGCTGATAGCACAATACAGCATATACATCACCTTCTTATTCCTCGTATTCACCTTAAATTCTTCTCTTATCCAAGTTGCCTTGGGTTTGAGAGTTGTAATACCATCTGTTGTAGTTGTTGGAGGGGAAAACTCATTCTCAATTAGATTAAACAAATCAACATCATCATTCTCCAAGAAGACTTCCATTCTATGCTTATAATAAGGATAGCAGGTTCCATCAAAGATTGGGGGTCTTGTGTAGGATTGGCTTTCAATACTTTGAGTTGCCATATGATCTTTTACTCTAAAATGTCACTTCTAATGTCAAATGAGCACCAACACTCTGATACCAAATGAAATCCTTGCAGAATTGGCAACACGTGTATGATTTATAATGGTTTGGTACTAACTCTTGCTTACATCCATTTCTCCTAAGTCTTCCACTTAGGACTCCACTAAACTCAATCAATCAATACATAAATAGATTCCTCAATTGAATCTAAAACCCTAGTGTTTTCAGGATCACACTCAAGCCTTTACAATAATTACAATCTTATAGTAATTAAACTCTTAAATATAAGTTAATGCCCCAAGCATTAATCTCATACCAACCCACAATTACAAAACCCAACACTTAAGCTGTGGGAATACAACACAAAGAGAGTTTACAATACTTGAATTACAATACAACAAGTGAACTTACTTGCTATTGAAGTTCAAAGCTCAAAGGAATCTTTGCTCTACAAAAATAACCGTTAAATTTGAATAGAAAGTTTGTGTTCTTTAAAATAAAACCATCAGATAGTGTTTAAATTGAATCTGGAAAGTCGCATATGACTGTATAGTTTTTGTATGCTTGTACCAATTCAAAAACACAACTTCAACTAGAAGGCAAAAGCTTGGTTTGGCCGTACCACCCATTAGTACACCTGTACAGAAGCAAATCTACTGACAAGCAAAATTCCAACGAGCAATGGTACGCTCATACCAAAACCAATTTCTTGACAAACAAAATTTCCTATAAGCAACGGTATGTCATACCATCAATTGGTACGCCTGTACCAAACTCAAGGAAACAAAACTAACTTGGTATGATTAGTCGTATGGCCATAACACACAATAAACACAAGTGGTACGCCCGTACCCCACACATAAAACTTACCTAAAATTGTAAATAACTTAAATTGACTCACACAAAAGACACACATCAAAATCATGAGTCTAACATTAATAATGCTAAACCATATTCATCAAATGATAAATACTGAGCCTAAAAATCAATGGTACTTAAACATGCTTTTTTAATGAAAATATCATGATAGATGATATATAACATATTAAATAATGATAATAAAATGTTATACTAAACTATTAAGGAATATTCCATTCTATATTTCAAATTCCTCATGATATGAACAATGCACAATAGTCATTTTATCATATCATCTACATCTAGATATCATGATTGTATGTTCATTTCCTACATTACAACTTTGTATATCATGCTTGCATCCATATTTATTAAAATAGCATTTTGTTATGCAATAAACATTGTAACATCAAATGTATGTTATGATATTATTGTATGATGCAAGTCATGCATATCACATCAGATATGTCTATAATCCATTGATTTATTACTCCTTCACCCCTACCCTCTTAAGTATAATCATCACAATCATCACACATAATCACATACTTAATAGAGTATATGCCATTATATGTAATCATCCATTGACTTTTTACTCCCTCTATACATAATGTTATATGATTTAATGCATGAACAACTCAATATTGGTAGCATGATGCATGATCATAATAATTTTATATCATTCTTAATCACATGAACTCATACATAAACATAGAACATGACCATTAGATAATTCAAACCATATATTAATTCATACCATAATCATATGCCATTAGATTTAGAATAGAAAATATTAATTGAAGGGATTTAGTTTTGTCTTTGGCTACCATTATAGATGACTAAATCCTGAGCATAAACCTATTTTATGTCAACCTCTATCATTTCATGATATATTGGTTAATTGTTAATAAATTCATATATTTAAATAAATTATCACAACTAATTAAAAGTATCAATCCATACTAGATATATTAAATTAATGAGCTTGTTAGGTGTCCATAACTTTCTATGATCATATGTAGCTAATTTGTCAAATAGTTATTATTTTCATCTCATTAAAGTTATATTTTTAAATAAAATTATCAAATAATTAATGAGTGAAAACTAAATGAGTAATCAATTTTATCATCATGCATTTACCTTCTGTCAAGTTTTTCATTTACCTATCAATTTGATTTGTAGTTTAGCAATAACATGCATAAATTTCTTTTCTTTTTGCTATCATTTTGATATAAGATGGTGGTTATCGTTCTTTCTTTTCAAGTACTTATAATATTTATCATTTTAAACATTTAATTAAATCATGTTATACTACTTTAAAAACTTTTAGTGTATCATATATAAATATGTTTATTCCTTTCATCCACATATACACACCCATAAATTTAATTTAATTTCATCTTTATAGATGATCTTTGCCATATTTTACTTTATCTCTATTTAGTATATGTCACACCCAAACCTGGTGTAACACACTCCTGTAGAATAGTTAATAATCCCTTATGCAAGGAAATCATTAATTATCCTACAAGGGATCTATACAATTTTTTTCATTTTTAATTCATTTAGTTATACCAAAAACATGTGTACATGTAATCTAATTATATCTGTAAACATGGGTAATATCAATACATAATAGTATACATCCATTATATCTTGAGTATTTATCATATATCTATCATGCATACTCATACCATCATTCATTACGTGAGATCTATGTATTTAATTTAACATAGTAAAGTGGTATTGATATTACACACAACAAAATTACATAACATAAGTACTACTATTGCTAAGGTTAATACAACAAGTTGCATATACAAAAGACATCATGGAGTATGTTACATTGGTCCAAAACTCTTTTAAGAATGAGATTCTTCAAAGTCACAACCTCTCTTGACTGTAGATTAGTCAATCCAAACTCTCACCCGAAGTTCCTAGTCTTGCATTTAGCAAATGACAAACGCTGAAAACTCAGTGGTGCTATAAATGAGTAAATAAAATGAACTTGTAACATAGATAACACAATAAAAGTAAATCATAATGAATAACTATTAAGTGTTACAATCATGTCATATCATGTTGCTTAGCATTGTACTTCATTCGTTAAAAATGCTGCATATATCATACTGTGTAAAGATAGGAATAAATACCTAAATAAATTCATTGTAAACTTTCATGTATCAGATACTATATTTGAACATCACTTTTCTATATACGTCTCTATATAAGCACAATTGTAGTGCATTTATAATTTCCTAATGGTATTTCCATGATAAATGAATGATAATGTATATCTGTAAGAATGCAGTCATGCTTTGTATCTCCCTTTGATTTTCCTATAACATTTCACTTCTTTTTTGTATGATTATGCATAATCTTATATTGGATCCATTTCTCTTTGTTCTAGTACTATATCATTCTCTGGTTCTCGTAAGAATATAATATTTCTCTATGGTTCCATGATAGGAACCCGTACTATATGATTCCATCATGGGAATCAATAATAACTATATTGTTACTTTGTTAAAACGTGTTTAGCAGTGGAAGGTTAGTTTTAAATATTGTTTGGTGGGCCCCACCTATGCACTATTCATAGTGAATAGTACCCAGGGCCAAAAATGCAATACTCCATATTTCAAGTGTTTCCCCCCTGTATACAGCAGTGGAGGGTGTTTTGTATGCACAGAGCACTCAGAATACATGGCGGGTCCCGCCAGGCGCCATGGTGGGCCCCACCAGTCCTGAAATGTTCTGCGCACCAGAACACACAGAGGAAGACACATGGGCCTATATGTATAATCGGGATCAATAACAGGGACTAAATCCTAGCCGAATTAACAAAGATCCAAAATTACACGATGGTGAAAAGTGAGGGTCAACAATAGTACTCATTATCGGTCATAGGTTGGACAGGAGGAAGTGCTATCCAGGGTCTGTCATCATCATCACTATCATTTTGATGAAAAGGAGGACAAGGTTTACATATAGTGGAAGGCTTAGGCTTTTGAGGGGTATTCAAAGGAGTAATGGAAGTAGTTGCACTATCAAGCCAATTGTTGTTGCAATCATAACCAGGGGTGCACATTATGGGGTCTACATCCCACAGAAAATGACCATTAACACGTGCTACATAGACAGGATGTCTAGTAGTGGTATAACCATGGATGGGTACTTTCTTCAAGGGATTTGATGAGACTAGTTGAATAAGAGAGATATGATTTATGGGTGTAGAAGAGGAAGGTAGAAAAGAGATCTTGATAGATTTGTCAAGTTGTCTAGAAAAAATAGGATCTTGGCGTTGTACTGCCTGGGATTGTTGGTGGAACTTTTCATGATTGGTAATCTAGTCAGTAGGAATCAGCTTTTCTAGATCTTCCTTTTCTAACTGTCGAGGACCCTGGACTATTGTAGGAGTAGAAGAGTTAGTTCCATTAGCAAAGATGAACAAAGCATCTCCATGATTGAGTCCAGTTATCTATAAGTTGATTGCATGATCCTATACTCTGTAGACAATCTGATGGTGGAGAGTAATTGAAATGGAGTCAGCTATTTGATCAGCTCCGGTGATCTAGACTTGGAATTTTAGAGCAATACTAAGATGGGGATCTATCAAGGACATATAAAAGTTTGGAAAGAAGGTGAGGACTACACTCCCAGAGTTGAGAGTAGTAGCAATGGTGCCTATGATAGCATGTTCATATTGGAGATATCTGGAGTCCAAAAGTGATAGCCGGGTTGTAACAGGAAGGCCCTTTCTACCATGATAAGAGAGAACAAGATAGATAGCTCCAAAATGAAGATGAGTATATCTTTGTTTTCTCCATTGAGAAATAAAGTCATCTAGGATTTCTAAAGTCACATATTGTTCAGTTGTGACTGAAGAAAGAGTACATTGTGAAAGGGAGGAAGACTAGATATATTCTTTGATGGGATTAGAAGGATGAGAAAGGATTTGTTTAAATTTTTTGAGAGAAGGGGATTTTTTGAACACAACATAAGGATCCATTATAGGGGCTAAGGAAGTGTGAATTTGAGCATCATCTGGTATGTGGGATATTTCTACAAGGTTGGCTATTTTGTTGGTTATATGGGTTTTACAAGAAGCAGGCAATTCTAGAGAAGAGGTATGAACAATAGGATTATTGAGAACATTATCCATAATGGAAAAGTTAAATCCTTGTTCAACAATATAAGATACTGAAAGAAGGTTCTTATTTAAACTTGGAATAAAATAACAATCATTGAGTTCTAGTTAAACTAGAAGCTAAGTGCAAAATATAGGTTCCTATTTCTAATGCAGCAACTCATGCTCCATTAACAACCCTAATATTTGCATTGTTCCTACTTAGCCTCCTCCTACTGAGCAGCCCCTACAAATCATAACAAATGTGAGATGCATAACCAATATCCAATACCCAACTCTTGTTATTAGAAATAGCATTAGAGTTAACCTTAATCACAAATATACCTAAAGAAGAAGCATGGTTCTTCTTTACTAGCTCTAGGTACTCCTTGCAGTTTCTCTTCCAATGTCCTTCCTTATTGCAATGGAAGCAAATACCCTTGGGGGTTCCTCTGTAGCTGTCTTACCCACACCACCTTTGGGCTTCAATGCTGGCTTCCTTCCCTTTCTCTTAACTGTGCCCTTCTTTAAGCTTAGAAGAACTAACTACCAGTGCTTCTTTAGCACTCTTCTTGTTGGCATCCTAAGCATATTTCAACAAATTGATAAGCTTAGGAATGGTAGTTTCTCACTTATTCATTTGATAATCAAGCACAAATTATGCATAACTATCAGGTAATGACTGCACAATAAGGTCAATTGCCAGCTCTTTTTTCAGTCCAAAACTAAGACCCTCTAGCCTTTGAATGTAGCCATGCATCTTAATACCATGAAGGACAGTTGATGACCCTTTTGTCATCTTGCACCTAAAGAGTGCTTTGAGAGGTCAAATCTCTCAGTCCTTGCTTTTTCCTTAAAAAGTGTTTTGAGATAAGTAGCCATAGTATAAGAGTTCATAGTCTCGCACTGCTTCTAAAGGCCATTCTCCATAGCTCCCAGCATGATGCTACTAGCCATCTCATCCTCTTGCTTAAACTTATTGTAAGCATCTCTGACTTCTTCAGAGGAGTTTGCTACAAGCGTGCCTAGATAAGCTTGATCCAGTACATGGGCTATTTGTTCACCTTTCAAAACTATTTTGATTTAGTGAATCCAGTCAATATAGTTGGATCCATTTAGTTTATGTTCAAGAATTCCATAGAGATCAACTTTTCTTGACATTTTATAAAAATTTGGAGAAAAAGGAGAAATAGTGTGTCATTTAAGACATCATGTATTTAAAAACATAATAAGGTATTTTATTAGTTTTTATCTCCCACTATTTTATAAAGCCCTCAACTACTACTCTAGGAAGGTCACGCTTTGCCTTCCTTAGTGGATCAGTATCTAATGACCATTAAGCTCAATCTTGAGTATGCTCAACAAACTAGAACTTAATGTCAATAGGTAGATAACTCTCATGTCAATCATATCTCTATATGACTACTGAATTATTGGGTTATCAACTTTTCTGACACTTATGTTATCTTACATAACACAATTCCCCAATCTGGCTTATAAAACATTTTACCTTAGGTATGCCTAACAAATAAAATATTTTTTTAAAATCCAACCCACTTTTAAAAACTTGGATATACCCCATGTTAAACAAGCTTGAGTATGCTCAACAACTTGAATGACAAGAAGCTCTCCACCCTTATCTTAGAAAATGGAAGGCCTTAGATTTATATTCCTTTAAGGGATTTATTTCCTTTTATGTCATTTAAAACATTCAAGGCGGGTATGTGCAATTGGTGCACCATGCATGGTCATGGCTCATGCAACTCATATATACATAATTATAACAATTTATAATGTGATGATTATGAACTTTTAAGTCTAAGGTCAAACTTAGGTTATGCATGATTTTACAAACCCTAAAAATTTGAAATTAGACTATTCTATTACAAATTTGGTCTTTGAGTTTCCTCTTTTGGTCACACCTTGCTCCTTCGCTGCTTTTGCCTCCTTTTGTATCTCCTTTACAACCTATGTAATCTAATTTCAAATTTAAATAGTAGAAACCCCAAATTACATTTAGGGGGAGTAGATGGCAAGAGAAGTACAAAATAATTTAAGGAAAATGCTTAAATGAATAATCTTCTCATAATGTCATTTTGGTTTTTAGATTTTAAAATTCAAACAAACTTTATCTTTTAAAATAGTTGTTGGGCTTGCATTTGAAAATATATGGTTTTGCATGTTTTGAATTCTATTTGAATAAATTATTTATTAAATTAAATAATCATCTAAATAGTAATATATTAATTATTTAATCACACTTTAAATATTAATATATCACTTAGAAGTCAAAACTAATAAGAATCCTTATTATGCTCAATTTGCTCCTTTAAGAGTTTTAATTCAAATAAAATATTTATTAATCTCCAAAATTAATAAAACTTTATTTTCAAAACTGCTAATGTGTTAGTTTGTTTAGTGATTAAGCAGCGGAAGAAATTTAAAATTTTCATTTTAAAACAACAAACCAAAAGAAGATATTTGCATCAAAACATAGAGAAACCAGTTTAGAGATTAGAAGTGACAGTTTGATAGTAACTCTTACATTCAATGCAGATGTCCTTCGTTCTTT
>CANYBF011772512.1:0-15600 GCA_948192965.1 Dalechampia spathulata | reverse complement strand
TTCTTCCTAGCCTTCAATTCAATATTTTCTTCTTGATTTTAGCTATCAAACCTGAAAATTTTACAATTTTTCTCCTTCTTCTTTCCTGTTCATAATCCTTCTTTACTCTTTCTTTTTTTATCCTTCCATTCTCATTCTCATGATGATGATGATGATGATGATGATGATTATTATTATTATCATTATCATTATCATTATCATTATAATTATAATTATCATTATCATTATCATTATCATTATCATTATCATTATCATTATCATTATTATTATTATTATTATTATTATTATTATTATTATTATTATTATTATTATTATTTGATTCTAGAGGCTTCTTTTTCATAAATATTACTTCTTTTTCATTTTTATTTTAAATATATTATTCAATTTTCTTCTTTAATGTTATATTTAATTAAATCTTATATTTTAAATCTTCTTTCTTATTTTTATTTTAATTCATCCCAAAAATTTTTGCTTAATTATAATTAGTCAATACTAAAAATTTAATAAACTACAATAAACTAATGAGTTTAATAAATCAATGATAAATTAATGGGTGTAACAACTTTACCCTTTAAAAAAATAATTTCATCTTGAAATTTACCTGTCAATTACTATTAAATAAGTGCAGGTATTCAAGGCTCATACTATCTTCTGGTTCCTATGTAGTTTCCTCTATTGCATTCCTCATCTAGAGGACTTTTACTAGTTGAATTTGCTTATTTCATAATTATTTTATGCCTTTTGCTAAAATAACCACGAGTTCCTCATCATATGTAAGATTAAGATAAATTTCAATGGATTCTAGTGGCACTATGTGTAAGGGATCATGTCGATACCTACAGAGCGTAGATACATTAAATACATTATGAATCATATTTAGCTTCTAGAGTAAGGCTAATCTATATATCATTAGTCCCACTCTTTCTAGCATTTCATATGGTCCAATAAATCTTGGACTCAATTTATCTTTTTGTCAGAATCTTAAAATCTTCTTCCATATTGAGACTTTAAGGAAAACCTTATCACCCACATCATATTCTATGTCTCGCTGTTTTAGATCTACAAACAATTTCTGCCTATTAGAAGCAACCTTTAATTTTTCCTTAATTATCTTGATTTTATTCTATATTTATTGGACAATCTCGGGCCTAATTAGCTCATGGTCACAACTTCACTCCAACATAATGAAGTTCTACACTTTTTACTATATAATGCTTCAGATGGAGTCATTTGTATGCTTGATTTATAGCTGTTATTATAGGTAAACTCTACCAATGGTAGATATCTATCTCAACTTCCTTTGGGCTCAATGATGTAGGCTCGTAATATATCTTCTAGAATCTATATAATCCGTCCTGATTGTCCATTAGTTTATAGATGGAAAGTTATACTAAAATTTACTCTAATTCCTAAGTCTTTTTGAAGACTGCCCAAAACCTAGAAGTGAATCTTGGATCTCTATTAGATACAATGGATATCAACACTCCACATAATCAAACTATCTCCTAGACATATAGTTCTACAAGCCTTTCTAAATTGTAATTTGTCACACCTTACCCCTCTTATAAGGCATGGCATGCTCTCGTAATATGCTTAACAAATTCTACTCCAACATCAAAATCCACTAAACATATTACAAGGGATAATAAAAACAAAATCACGTGACCTGGTGAATAGTAACTTATGAATAGTACTTGATGAATAGTAACTTATGAATAGTACTTGGTAAATAGTAATTAATGAATAGTACTCTTGGTAAAACATAAGTTAATTGCATAATGATAAAAACAAATTAAAATTCCATAATTAAAAGACTCCAAACAATAAAGAAAACATTTATCAAAAGCAACAATATAGAAATTTTGATAGTGTTTTCAGTTGCGAAAATGATGGAATTTTAAATTTTTGCCATCACTTAAATAAAAGCTATGAAAATGAAATTTCATGAAATTCAACCAATTTCATGTATAAGTAAATAATTTTAAGGTAACGAACAAATTAAAGACCCAAACTCATTTATGTATATGCATACGTTACATAAATATGATAAATATGGAAACACTATTCTTTATCTTTGGGTATTTTTTGTAGTTGCATACTTACATCGTATTTAATATGAATACACATACTAAAATAGCTACCTAAGTTTTTTTCTTCTATAGCTTCAACTTGCCAGGTGCAAATCTTGCCTAATCTTTATTTCTTTCACTGCTATGATCTGCATTCATAAAAAGGAACACTGAGCATAAACTCAGTGGTGCATAATAAATGAAAATAAAATAATAATAATAATATGAAGCGAACATCATTAACACACGATCAAATACCTTTTACATCGAATAAATAACATTTGATCGCATATCATATTAAAATCGATATCACCATATCAAATAACATCTAACAAGATAGAGAACAAATAAAACAATATAGTAAATCAGAATTAAATCATATAATCTTGATTATGTTTATATCATTATTATCATCTGTCACATCCTTTAACATTGTCACAAGTTACAAGAAACCTGTAACTCAGATAGGAGATGAGTCTCAATCTCATTCCTAGGTGATCATATACTATAGTGTGCATACCTCTCATTAGGGAGGGACCAGATATCTCAACCTTTAACCCAATAAGGAATATCTCATAATCAATTATCTATCTCATAGTTAACTGTCTGTTACCGGTTATAAAACATAATTCTTTTTCAAAAATTCTCATCAAATTACACATCAAGGTAATATCATATAAAATAAATTAAATAAATAATTATTCAAATAAAACACATTTTTCATATAAAAGAATCCTTAAGCAACACAACTATCAATTCTCTAATCTATCACAGAAAATAGATAATTAAATAATTATTTCACATAGAATCATTTTTAAAACAAATACATTTTATGTTTATTGTGCACAAACCTCAAATAGGTTTTTCCTTTGCTTCCTTTCCTTTCCCTAAATTCTCCCTGCTAACTCCTTTAGCTGTATTACAGAATAGTGATAGAACTATTAAAATAAGCCTAACCATACCCTTTTTCAACTACTTGTAAAAATTACAGAATAACTAAAATTCACTTCTCACTCCCAACCACTTCAATACACCTTAATTACTTGATATCCATACCATAACATACTTTTATTATCTTTTATAACTTATATATGAACTTATCTAAATTACATAATTTTGACAGAAATTTGGCAGAGTTTTGCTTGTAATTTGGATATCCCAAAAACAAATCTTCCAAATCTATAAATCTACCTGCAGAAAACACAATTCCTTTCCTCCGATTTATCATTTACACAACTCCAATTCATCATCCAATACCATTCACATCACATTTATATATCCATATTACAATTATCATTAAATACATAAAATATGGTATTTAACTTCACCGATACCCTATCCGACTAAACTTTTACACAACATTCATCACATATCCTATACAACCCATGATTTAAATACATTTCTAACATGAAATACAATCAAACACATTCTTAGACATAAAAAGCATAAATAGCTGAATTCTTCTAACATTAATTCTATTAATTTTCTTTGAATTTTATTTACTTCTAACATTACAAATTATCATTTCTCATCCTCATTTACATTCATATACTTTCATTATAAATCAAATCCTTCACATACATGCAAACCCCACTCTGATTGAAAATATAAGCATGTATTTCCATCATTTTACTTTCATTTTTTCTTATTTCTTATTAAACTCATTAATTTTAACAAATTTCCTTTCATTATCCATCATTTCATCATACTAACTTACATTTCTATAAAAACCCATGCTTGATTGCATTCTTTCTTCTTTATACTATGAGTTATACATCATTTTAATTCAAACTAAGGCTTAAATCATAATAAATACATGTTATTCTACCTTATTCTACCTTGAAATTAACTTAAATCCACCTTAACTCAAAAATTCCTAAAAATCTCTAATTCATCTTTTACTTCCTCCAACTTAATCCTCCACTTTCTCAAGGAAAAATTTATATCAAATGATAGAGAATAAAAAATTACAACTTTTTCTATCAATTTCTTTTAAAAAAATCATGAAAAATGGTTAAGAATTTACCTTGGAAATGATTTTCTTCCTTTCTTTCTTCTTTACCCAAGAATTTCAACTTTTCCCCCTTCCTTCCTCTTATTATTTACTTAATTTAATAAATATAATAAATATAAGGCTTTAAGTTGAAAAAGTACCAGTTTAGTCCTTAAATTTTTAAGAACTTACACTTTAACCCCTAAACTTTCAATTTTACCAAATAGGGTCCGTCGCTCTTGAGCCCTAGCTTCAATTCCACGCTCTAGCCCCTTCCTGTAGCCTAGAAATCCCTCTCCTGGTGTTTTCTTAGGGTTTAGGGACGTTTGGGAGAAAGAACATAAGGAAAAAGGCTTATTCTAAGCTGTTAAAAAGCCCAGCTTAAGTCGCGTACGGCCGTACCACCTCCCGTACGGCCGTACCAACCTAAAAACCCTGACAAACCCAACTTCCTGCGAGTTGCGGTACGGCCGTACCACCTTTGGTACGCCCGTACGGCCACCACTCACCTGACAAACCTGAATTCCTGCGAGTTGACGTACGGCCGTACAACCCTCTAGTACGCCCGTACGACCTCCAGGAGCCCTAGCCCCCTCATCTGCCCTGTCTCGTATGGCCGTACAGCCTTCCGTACGCCTGTACCACTCGCCAAACTCCTCTTCTCACACTCAAACGCACTCCCCAACCACTTGAAATACCTCCTACACAACCCAAACATGCATGCCATCATGCACATACCTAGCATATATACAAATACACATTACATACGTCATCACGACACATACACAAGCATACTTACACTACACATATGCAAGCAATCGTATCAAACATGTATACATATACATATACATCCAATCACGCATACTCAGAAATACTAAAACCCCTAAGGGGTCAAACGCGGATGTAACATCGTCATTCAATATTCTTTTTTGTTCCAAAGCATTCCCCATCAAAGCTGAAAAATTCTCATAATTGAATCCTTTCATAAATGCATGAATTTGAGGCTTCAATCCTTATTCAAATCTTTAACACCTCTCTCGGTTTGTTGTTAGAATATTACTTGTATAGTAACTCAATTAGTGAATTATCGATCATAGTCTACCATCGTCATATTTTCTTGCTTTAGTGCAAGGAATTCTTGTAATTTCTAATTAGTATAAGTTATAGGGACATACTTTTGCCTAAACTCACGCTAAAAGTCCTCCTATGTTAGCTTTAATGGATCAGCTAAATTATCAGGAATGGTTTTCCATCATTCATAAGCATCATACTATAGCATAGACACTACATACTCCAATTTTAGTTGATTTGAACATCCCATCTTTTGGAAAACCTACTTCATCCTTTCCAGCCAAGTCTCAGCCTTATATGGGTCCATTGTACCCTTGAATACCTACCCTCCATATTTTGGTAATTTATCAAATTCCTACTTTTTTATTACTGGTGGTTACATTGTAAGAATTATTGAACTAGCATCAACTTGGTTTTAAAGTAGTCAAAGTAATGTTGCCACTTATGTGGCTACCAAGTTAACTATTGAGATCTCTAGTGTAAGTTGGATAGGCACTTGCACTGGTAGGGTTCTGCCCATTTATCCTTCAAGCATTTGTGTTTCTTGTCCCCTTTGTTCACCACCAGCCTGACTCGATGTTGTGAGGATCATGATCACTAACTCCTTCCTTTACAACAACACCTCTTTTAGACATCTTGATCAATCACTACATAAAAAAATTCTAAATTCTTTTACCCAAATTAGGCTCTCATACCATCAAAACATGTCACACTATAATCTCTAATTATGGCATGACATGCTATCATAGCATACCAAAAACCTATAGTACATGATTGCAAGTTTTTAAGTATACTACAAAGGATTTTTAAAATTTAACTTTTTAATAATAATATTTATCTTAATGGTAAAGATTTGTACAATAACTTCATATAAACTTATAATTTAGCCAATTCATCTTAAGAGGAAAAAATAAATATATACATAATATCTAAGGTGGAAGAATTTAATATAATAATTACAAAATGAAGTATGTATCTGCCCAACATAACCTTGTACATTCGATATCTACGTTGTGTACTTATTATATATACAATAATACAAAATACAAAATAAACATATGGCTAGCTCTATAGGAGAATATGCATCCAATTGCTTAAGATAAATAATCTTTTAATATACTTCCATCCTCTAATCTATTATCTACACCAGTGATAAAAATAAAGTTCATGCAAGAAATAACATATATATAATGATTGATTAAAAATAAATTTCATGTAAGAAATAACATAAAATACAATTATAAATATTTATAAATAAATACAACACTTTTCTTATTTTAAACAATATTAAGCATAAAGTTCATAAATAACTAAATAGATTCAAAAATAAAATTTTTGATGTTAAGCAAAATAAAACATTTGTATACCTTATCATTATAAAATATATTTGAATAAATCATCATATAAAATTTAAGGAAAATAAATAATATAACCTAATATTAAATTCTCATAAAATTAAATTCTAAAACTCTTGTGAAAGTATGACTTATAACTCATTATTCTCATCTAACACATGAATCTTACGAGTGTAGGATTCCCTAAACTCAACCGCAATTGTCGATGAGGGATTTTCTAATCATAACCTCACCTATCAAGGAATCACCTAAAATGGACCCTAATAGACACATCACATCTCAATTTATATTGAGTTATAAGCATTTTAAATATAAAAACATATTTTTCATTAATATAACAACCTTGAAAACTAAATCACTTTTATATTTAAAAATGTAGGACTTGTCAAATAATAAATATTTTCAAACATTAAACATATACGCAAGTTTTCTTTAAGAATTATAGTACAAAATTAATTAAGCCTAATGACTAAATTCAATATAAATATTGATAAAGAAACTTTTAACAATAATAAAACCATATCATTAACAAACAATTTAAACTATAAATTCATTAAAAACAAACTATATATATAAATATGCATAAACCTCAAAATATAGAGTACGTACGATAACTTGAACACATCTTACTTCGATGATTTCATTGGTTCCAAATCCTCATTAGCTGAAAAATATAAGAAAATCTTTACATAAGATTCTATATAAATTTTCATTATTTATTTATGTATTTGTTTTAAACAAACTTCTCTTATCAATTTCTTTTTGAATTTTATTTGGAATTTCTATCAAAATTTTAGTAGAGTTTCCTCTAGTTTTTAGATATTTCAAATTTTAATCCTTATATATTCTTCATATTTTATACCTATTATCATAAAAATAACACTTCTATATTCATTTCTAGCATTCACTTTTCTCCCAAAACTACAATCATTCTTAACAAAGTTTTCGAAAAACATAATTCATATCATATCAAATCAATTCAAACAAATATACCATATTTTAATCAATAATACATTCAACTATGTAAATTTTCTTGAAACTACTTTACTTGGTCATTTAACATTTCTTTTTCTAAAGTTTAAACATTATAAAATTCAGAGTTAGATAGTTAAGATTTTAATTACTAATTTCAACTTTTAAATTCTCATTTACAATTACAATGTATGAAATTTAACTTATTAATTCAATTATCATCTAATAAGTATAAGTTAATTACATTAAATTTTTAATAATATTATCTCAAAATTTCCACTAAACACTAATAACTAGAAATTTTAATGATTATTTTTAAAAAATATATATTTCTATTCTAAGAACTTCAATTTAGCTTCATGACTAACTTTTAATTTCCTAATTTTTTAAATCAAAATTTATGCATATAGTTTAAAATTAATATATGAATAAGAATTCATTGATTTGAGAAGAATTTATCAATTCTTCATAAACCTAATTCTTGATCGATCAACAACTTCAGTTTTTCACTCTTCTTTTAATTAAACTTACAAGCCCAATAATCAAATTATAAACTCAATTAGAGTTTACTTACCTAATGAATAACTTATTTACAATTTATGTCACCTCTAATAATTAAAGAAAACCAATCTTCTATAGTTAAGTTGCAAATAGCTTATTTGACAACAACTAATTCATCTTGCTCTTCGATCCCTTCATTGAAGGGATGCCTTTGCTATCAATCATTCTAATTCATATTTATTCCAATTCATTCCTTCATT
Source organism: Dalechampia spathulata (assembly GCA_948192965.1). Lineage (NCBI taxonomy): Eukaryota > Viridiplantae > Streptophyta > Magnoliopsida > Malpighiales > Euphorbiaceae > Dalechampia > Dalechampia spathulata. The sequence goes on along the minus strand of CANYBF011772512.1, from coordinate 7,379 downwards.
CTTGAACTCATAAAACCCAACCTTTCTCTTCTGCCAAACAATTCTTCTTTTGTTGTTCCTCAATAACTTCTTGCTAGCCTTCAATTTAATAATTTCTTCTTGATTTTAGCTACCAAACATAGGAATTTCATAATCTTTTCTCCTTCTTCTCCTCTCCTATTCATGATCCTTCCTTACTCTTCTTTCTTCTTTTTTTTTGGTCTTTCCTTTCTTTCTTTATCCTTCCATTCTCTCTATCTTATTATTATTATTATTATTATTATTATTATTATTATTATTATTATTATTATTATTAATTGATTCGAGAGTCTTCTTTCTTATAAATATTGCTTCTTCTTCTAATTTTTATAATATCATTATTTTATCTTAGTTATTTTAGTTAATTTCTAATTAGTTTTAATTTTTTATTTTAAATATATTATTTCATTTTCTTCTTTAATGTTATATTTAATTAAATCTTATATTTTAAATCTTCTTTCTTTTTTTATTTTAATTTATCCAAAAAATTTTAACTTAATTATAATTAATCAATACTAAAAATTTAATAAACTACATTAAAATATTGAGTTTAATAAATCAACGATAAATAAACAGGTATATCAACTCTACCCTCTTAAAAAAAATTCAAAGTTAGATAGTTAAAGTTTTAATTACTAATTTCAATTTTTAAATTCTCATTTATAATTATAACTTATGAAATTTAACTAATTTATTGAATTATCATCTAATAAGTATAAGTTAACCACGTTATTTTTAATAATACTATCTCAAAATTTCCACTAAACATTAATGATTATAAATTTTAATGATAGCACTCCAGACAGTCGATCAATCGAGAAATCTTCTCATCCATTTACTGAATCATTTGCGTATACTGGTGGCGGTCCTCTCTCTTAATGCATTAATGATTTTGCATTGCATGATCATATAGACATTTAAGACATGCATACATACATAAACATCATGAATACAATGATAATAAGTACATACTTGAAGATCTAACATCTCATTGCTATGATACTGATGTAGTCTCATTAATAGCCATGTCATATTAACCATAGCATCTCAAGGCACCTGCATAGGCCAAGGTCAATCAAATCAACAAATCAGAAGCATGTTAATGCATGAAAGTCATTTACATGAGTAGTGTCAGACGATGTGAAAACTATCTCATCCCTCTCTAACATTAGGAAGGCCATCTCATATGAGGGGCCTTGCTTGTCGTAGGTGTGTATGTACAAGTCTTATGGCCATCACATCCACACCTAAATGAATCCCTATGAATATACTCATAACCAAGTGGAACAATTAGACTAATAGTCTGAAGCTCTAAAGGCATCATTGTAGAAGTAGCATTATGTGTTCTTTTTGAGTTGCTACCACCTTATGAACTCCCAACAATGGTCGAGCCATGAGAACCTCTCATACCATCGAAATGATCAATTCTGCCATCAAATCCATTAGCACCAATGCTTCATCCTCTATAGGTGAACATCTCCTAAATCTCAACAACTGCATTTAAATGAAGGTCTAGTAGTCCATTGGTTACTTTGATAAATGCTCACGCCCAAGAGCATCAATCATGATATCCATGACCTCTTAATCAATTTTAATACATGATGACTAGAATAATGGTTGAGGTAATGTAGTAGGCTCCACATGTCCCTCTGTCCCCATATGCCAGTCAATGACCTGCTCTCCCAAGTATAAGAGTTAGCCTAAAAATAGAGTCATATTACACCAAGGATCAAGGTGGCAAACATCATGTTCAATTTTTCAAGAAAATCTAATTTTACTTCAAAATTCATTTATTTTTTGATTAAACAAAAGGTATTAGTAGCATTTATGACTTCACAATAGTCTAAATGATTTAAAACCATTAAACATTAATTTTCTAAATTAAAATACCATTTTAATTTGATTTCAATGTAAATTGATATGATTGACTTGGATTTGAATGTTAAACCAATTTCCAAAGGATATCTAGATGATTTTGAAATCTTTCAACCCATTTATTATGATCAAACAATAAAATTAAATTTTCTTGCTTTGTTTATAATTAAATGCAATTTAATTGAAATTTAATGCCAAATTGATGTGATTGAAGAAAATTTGGATGTTGTGCTATTCCTAAATGATGTCTTATGATTTTAGGATCTTTCATATTCCTTTTTTATGATCAATTTCTTTAATTTTTGCCTAAAAATTGATTTTACAACTTAATTTAATTTAAATGCAATTTAAATTGATTTTAATCTAATTTGGATGATTAAGATTTAATTGAGAAAGTAAATTGAGTCCAGATGATTTCATATGATTTTAAAAGTTTCTTAATTAATCTTATGATATTTATACGATTTAGATAATGTATTTTACCTAAAATAAATTTTAAAATATATAATGTATGACATACATTACATGATATGTGGCATGCTTTATTACTATTCATGCTACATATGGTGGATGTCATTAGATATATGACGCATGTCTCACTTTATAAAATCTAAAATAATGATTTTTCACTTGAAAATGATTTTTAATCTTATTTTTAAGTCTCTTGAGACCTAGTAATATTAATTTAAACTTGAACATGTTTTTAATAAATTAAACTGAGTCCCAAAATAATCATTTTTACCTAAGAATGTTTTATTATAATTTTCTCAATCATACATTTTCATTCATGCATTTTTAACTTATGCTATCCGGGATCACTTTTTCACCTTTGCTTGTAGAAGTAGAGGAGAATAAGCTTCTATTTCTCTTTTGCCTCCCCCTTATTTGCATGTTTTTATTTACTTTACATGTATTCCTCGATCCTTTGTATCCTTTTTTATGGGTCATTTACTTATAGTTGCTATGTTATATTATTGTTATGCTATGTTGTGTGATTTATTCATACTTATGCATGTTAGACACCTGCCTAAGATAATTAACTACTTAATATGGTAAAATTACAAATATGAAACTCTAAAATGAATAAATTTTATCATCGAACCTAATATTTGAAAGGTTTAACTAACACTCATGTGATGGGTCAGTTGAACCATTTTTTTGAAACCATTCAGGTGATGACTCCATTTACAACCTTACGTGGGTCTGTATCATTCTCTGAAGGAGTTCCTTAAGGAGTTTGCTCTTCACTCCAAGCAAGTACTGGTATTATCTATTGTAAGCCTCGATCTGGTCATGATGAAAGCTCCACCCATAACACTATCATTTGATGGTTAGGTTTAGTGAATAAGAGTCATCCTAAAAAGAAAGATCAGATGGATCTACCCATGGTGGCATATGTAGCATTTGATTAGTTAGGATATACATTGATTATATCTCACTATCTTGATTGAGAGCATGTGCCCATTATAGTTCATACAGATCTACATGGAGTTCAAGAGAACTTAAGGAGCTTAAAGAAAGAACCGCTAACTCTTCTAAGTGGTCTAGTTACAAGGTCATGAGCCAATAAATATAAAGCAGTCATGAAATCATTCATTCAAGAATAAATAATAATGGAGCTATAAGAACAGGCTTTTCATAAGTGTTATTTGGAGCTTAATGGGGCGCCTAAGGCCAAAATAATGCTTAAGACGAGTTTAAAAGAGAAAGGAGCCTAAAAGTATGCTATTTGGGTCTAATTATGAAGACATAGCCTTATTTTATAAGCCTATGAAGGAGTTAGACATACTGGGCCATAAGTTAGGCTTGTTGAAGACCCAATAAGGAAAAGAAGACAGACCAATTCTTAGCCCAATTGGCTTGTATGAATTTTTATGTAATTTTAGCCTTATTTTATTTATTTATCTTCTTAGTTAAAGTAGGAGTAAAATAAAAAAGTCCTTCTTGGTTTAGACTTTCCAAATCTGACTTGGATTAAGACTTCAGAATCCTTGAAGGATGAGGATTAGATACTACTATAAATAGAACCCTTTGTAAACCTTTTCAAATCATCTTCAAATTATTCAATAAATCACCTTTGGTTTCATGCTTTATGCATGTTATGTTTTTAGTCAGGAAGTGAGGATTTACTTTCTTCTAATTGCATTAGGAATTAGGGTTAACTTATCAACTTATTTATGGTGTTTCTCTTCTTCCATAGCCTTATTATTTATGTTTCCATACTCTATAGTTTGGGGGTTCAATAGGGCAAGGGTTTATTCTTTCATTGGAGTAATATCTTAGTGTGCATGAGGGTTTGTGGCATACTTTCCATTGGGTTCCATATCATTTGGTATCAGAGCAAAAGGCGAGGTAAATTCTTATTTATCTTAGTTCCTAGGGTTTTATTTCAATTATTTTTATTTCTGTTTGTATCATTTTATTTATTTTAGTTTCTAGTTTGCTTAAATGTTATATATGCTTCGTTCTAATTATATGTCTCATTACGATCAAATATAAAAAAAAGAAGAAAAAGAAAAAAAAGAAAAGAAAAATAAAATATCTTTGTCTATTGTGAAATTGTAAGTTGCTTTGAGCTAGAGAAGAATCCTTACACAACTAGGACACCTTGTGTATGAATCGTGAAGAGTCTTAACATAACTAGGACACCTTGTTTGCTATTCTAAAGGCCATTTTAGATATCTTGTATGAAAAGTGAAGAGTCCTTCAAAAATTGGACTCTTTGATTATTGCCTAAATTATCTTACACATACACATTCTTGCATGATTAGAGCTTAAAACGAATTGAATTGGTACAATCTTCTAAATTCAACTTTAATTGCTTTAAAAGGTCTTTTTGATTACTTACTTTGTTGGGTAGGCTTAAATAGGATCAATATTTGGTTTGCTTTGGAGTGAATCAAATTCATACATCTTGACCAAATTGTCTTTGCTTAATTCTAGTTATCTTGTTTTTCTTGTTAGCTAGCTTTGCTTCTTAGCATTATTAGAGTGTTATTTACTTGTATCTATACTCTAAATTGCTTTAATCTAATATTACATATTCTTATTGTCATATGCTTTTACTTTGATTTATGTGCCTTGATTCTGAAATTCAATTTGAAGAATTATAATAGAGAAGTAAAAGGTATAAACGAGTGGTTCATATCTAGAAAAAGCTGAATAAAAAGTAAACACATGAAGGAGTGATCTCTTTTAACCCTTAACATTATCTTTTATTGCTTTAGACATAATGAGTTTAAGTAAGCATGATCATGAGCAAGAGGATGCATGAACAATAAATCTCCAATTGAAACTTTTCATGGAGGTAATTAATGGATAAATGGAGAAGTTTCAAAGACTTGTCTTTGAGGAGTTGCAAGAAATCAAGTCAAATCAAATTGCAATAAAGGAGGACATGCACACACCAACATAAAATCTTCAAAGGGGTTATGATGGCAGATTCCAACCAATAAGAGGATTTAGAGGTGGAGATAGAGGATTTTCATTGCAATATATCTAAGAAGAAGAAGAAGGAGAAACCATAATTAATGGTCATGTAGATGGGAACCTTAGTACCATAAAGATGAGAATGCTTAAATTCAAGGGAAACAATAATGCTGAAGAGTACCTTGAATGGCAGAGGAAAATGGAGATGATCTTCAAATGCTAAAACTATTCAAACGAGAAGAAAGTAAAGATAGTAGTAGTCAAATTCATGAGTTATGCTATGTTTTAGTGGGATCAACTCAATGCTAATAGAAGGAAGAAGGGCATTTGGCCTATCCTTACTTGGGAGGCCATGAAAGAAGCTATGTGGAATACATTTATTCTTACTTATTACTTTAAGGAACTACATCAAAAGTTGCATAGATTAGTGCAAGGAAGGAGTGTAGAAGGCTATCATAAAGAGATGGAGATGTACATGGTTAGGGCTAAAATTGAGGAGAATGAAAAGGTCACTATGGCTCAATTTCTTGGTGGTCTAAACAAGGAGATTGCTGATGCTATTGAGGTTTATAAATATGACACTTTTGAAGAGATGCTTGACATTGTAATGAAGATTGAAAAACAAAGGAAGGGCAGGAGTACCAGCAGATTCCAAGGGAGCTCTAGCAATACTTGGAGTTCTAAATGAAGTAAGAAGGATGAAAAGAAATAAACTAGAAGCACTCAATAACAAGGAATAGTTTTGAATAAAGGAAAGGAAACTATACAAACTGACCTTGGGGATAATAAAGGTAATGCCAACCTTACGACTTCTAGTAGGGAAATCCAGTGTTTTAAGTGCTTGGGAAAAGGATATATTGCTTCTTAATGTCCTAACAAAAGACTCATGTTCACTACAGAGTATGGAGAAGTATACTTTGAATCTGAAGATGAGATGCTTTCCTTGATTGATTGCAGTGACAATGAGAAAGAAGAAAAGAATGATGTTGTTACACCCACATTAGAGACCCTAGGAGTTATGCATTTATGTGTGCGTATGCATAGTAGAATGGTAGGATTGAATGATGTATGTGATGTGTATGAATGTATAATGATGGTTTTGTGTTTGTGCATATATGTGTTGCTATGAGTTGCTATGTATGGATATATGTGCTTGATTTGTGTGTCGTCATCTTATTGAGAAGCGTGTCTTCTCGGTTGGATGAGGGACGGCGTATAAATGTGATTTGGTATGCTTTGGAAGTGTGTTTAGGGCTAGCGAGGGAGTTTGTGACAGTTACGGACAAGTTTAGGCTTGCCAAGAGGCATAGGTTGGATTTTAGGAAGTGGTACGGGCATACAGAAGAGTCGTACGGTCGTACGAGACAGGGGACTGCAGGGATTTTAGGTCCTAGAGGGAGTACGGGCGTACCAGAGGGCGGTATGGCCGGACGCGAGCTCACAGGAAATTAGGTTTGTCAGTAAAATCGAGTGCGTACTGGCGTACCAAATGGGGGTACGGGTGTACCATTGCTCGCAGGAATTTAGGTTAGAAGTTTTGGGTCGGTACGGGCGTACCAATATCCGTACGGCCGTACGTAACTTTAATTTAACTTTTTAAGGGTTTAGACAGAACGGTTTTCCTTAGTTTTCTTTCCCTTTTCTTTAGCTAAAACATCCCTAAACCCTACCAAATATCCCACTTAGAGATTCTAAGCATCCCTAGTGTACGAGAAAGCGGAATAGAAGCTTGACACGATTAGAGACAAGATCACCGGCTTACGATAGATGTAGCTTGATTGTCAGGTTAGTGCTAGCTTTATGTTTTTAGCCACTTTTGGCTTGTTTCTATTACCGGGAAACTTAAACCAAGTCTAGGCTTGTGTTTCTACCTTGTATTTTATCCTTTGAGGCCTACTATATGCATGATTATTGTTGTGATGCTTGGATTGATGTTTTCTTTGCTTGATGATGCGATGAATTGTCCAAGCTTTCGTGTATATGATGAATTGATGTTAATGACATGCTGACATGCATGGAGATGAATGATGAAGAAAGAAAGAGAGAAAAGAAGATGA
>CANYBF011772475.1:0-10775 GCA_948192965.1 Dalechampia spathulata | reverse complement strand
CTCCTTGTCCGTGCTCTTTCTAGCACTGGCGATCACTCCCCGCCCTCGTCAGCCCCGGGTGTCACATGCCCACCAGCTTCCGCTTGGTTCGTCCCCGAACCACACCGTACTAGGAGAGGTGCCGGCTCTGATACCAAACTGAAAAAGAGGGATCCCGAGACTGTGTAAGGATGCATAGTTGAGTGATTTCGAGATTGTGCAGGTATGGGACTGTGCAATCGAGAATAGCTTAAGTGATTAGATAGGTATTATCCATACCAACAAGGTGTACTTACCTTTTCGGTGCTCATTCCGTAAGAACTCCATAGTTAAACGTGCTTGATATGGAGCAATTATAGGATGGGTGACCTCCTGGGAAGTTTTCTCGGGAAGCATGTGAGTGAGGACAAAACATGCTGGAAAGGTCTCGTGTTGGGTTGTGGAGGTAGTCGTCTAATCAGGCTGTTACAATAACAATTACAATCTTACAGTAATCAAACTCTCAAATACAAGTTAACGCTCTAGACAGTAATCTCACATCAACTCACAATTACAAAACCCAACACTTAGGTTGTGCGAATACAATAAAAAGAGAGTTTACAATATTAGAATTACAATACAACAAGTAAACTTACTTGCTATTGAAGTTCAATGTTCAAAAGAAGCTTTGCTCTACAAAAATCATCGTTAGAATTTGAAATGAAAGTGTATATTCTTAAAATAGAACTGTTAGAAAGTGCTTAAATTGAATCTGGAAAGTCGTATATGATCGTACGGGTTTCTGTATGCCCATACAAATTCAAACATAAGATAAAAGCTTGGTCCGGTCGTACCATCCATTGGTATGCCCATACAGAAGTAAATCTACTGACAAGCAAAATTCTTACGAGCAATGGTATGCCCGTACTAAACTAAATTTCTTGACAAACAAAATTTCCTAAGAGCAATGGTACATCCGTACCAAACCTTAGTACGCCTGTACCAAACTCAAGGAAACAAAGCCAACTTGGTACGGTCAACCGTATGCCCGTACCACATAACACAAAGAACTAGTACGCCTGTACCACATACAGTAAAGTCAATCCGACTTGGTATGATCAACCGTATGGTCGTACCACACAACAAATACAAATGGTATGCCCATACCAAACATGGTACGCCCATACTACACATGGAAAAATTATTTAAAATTACAAATAACTTAAATTAACTCACACAAAACATATACATCAAAATCCTGGGTTTAACAATCTCCCCCTTTTTGATGTTGGCAATCAATTTAAGTTCAATTTGCAAAAATATACTCAAAATGTTTAGATTTGAAAATTTTTAGAAATCTCCCCCTTTGTTTTAGAATTTGTGCTATGAAATACCAATTAATCAATCAAGCATAAAGGAAAGGAGAAAATCACAAATAGAGAATGTCAAAATACATAGCATATGATCATAGCAAACTGCATAACATATGCTCAGAGTAATATACATAATTGTATGATCAAAGCATAAGCAGAACATATGATCATAGCATTATCAAACTAAATCATAATCAGAGCAAACAATAATACAAACAACAATAAGAATAAGCAATATAGGATAATGAACTAAATAAACATCATATGTCATATATACTCAAAAATATCCAATACACTGATTAAAGCAATAATGAAAATGAAATAATAAAGAAAATCAAAACTGGTCTAAAAATCTAAAACTAGACCTAAAACATCCAAAACATCTCCCCCTTTGACAACATCAAAATAGTCACTATAGATCCCTAGGAGGAGGAGGACTCGACGAAGTAATAAATGGGTCTAGTAAGAGACTGATCGACTGGTCGTCTGGAACTCGTGTGACTCGGCTACCTATTGATCCAGTCGCTGGTCTATGGTGTCAAGGCATTAGTCAATGGCATCGAGATGATCAAGACGATGCTCAATGACATTAAGACGATCTGATCGAGTGGTAATGGTAGCAAGCTGTTGGAAAACTAACTTAGAAAATGAAGAAGTAGCTGCAGATGCAGTAGTAGCTGGATCAGGTGTGGGAGTAGCAGCAAGAGCAGAGGGATCAGGGATATCAGCAGATGAAGAAGATCTACCTTGGAAATGATACTGATGTTTGTGGCTCAGAGCCACCTGGCATGTAGCGTCAGAAGAGTCAGACTCAACATGAAGCTCTGTAGGAGTATCCTCGGGGATGAGAACCTATAAATGCCGATAAATCTCTACAGCCCGTCATCCATAGAGAGAAAAAGTGTCATTGGGAAGATCCAATGACTGTAGATGCTCGAGACATCTAGAAATATACTTTGAATGAATGACATACTCGTTAAAAATAAACTCAAAGAGCATAGAATGCTCGATGAAGGAGAGATCAAGATTAGGATCTTTCGATTCAGGAGTGGGAGGAGTAACAGGGAAAGCATGCAGCTACTGGTAGATGTAATGAATAATGGGACCGAATAAAATAGCCCTACTAGGCTACTTCTGGATGCCAACCTCGTGGAAAGAGGTTTGAAGCCAGTGTCTAGATTGAATGGGTGTGCCCATGACCATAAAATGTAGAAAGATGAGGTCGAGGCCGGTGACAGTATCATTAGACTCAGATCGCCCAAAAATGAGATAGGTGAGCGGTCTATGACAATAATATAGGGCTGGAGACTTAAGGTAGGAGGCCTTCAGTCTAGAAGGACGGAAGGGAGTAGAAAGAGCAATCTCCCTCCAGAAGTCATTACGATCAAAGATCGCAGATTTGGCATTAGCAATGCTCTCAGTATGGAAATAAAAAACAACATCAAACTCTGCAAGAGAAAGTGTATAAAGTTTGCGAAAAAGTCTAACAGTGCAACTAAAAGAGGTAGAAAGAGTAAATGACTGTAGGAACTTAAGAGCTACAGTCTGAATAAAATGGTTATCTAAGAATGCAAAATTTTACCAATCTACATTGATCAAATATCACAGAACATCAGTCTCCAATCTGACCTGGCAGCGACGGTATGTTTCACTTTACATCCCTTTGATGAAGAGCCACCACGACCAGAAAGAGTTAACATAGTGAAAAAATAGTAAAAATCGATAATTTTGAAGAAAAACAGAGTTGTTAAAAATTCGGCAGAATTTCGATTGTTTTTCGAAAAACTCAAAAAATTTCACCTGTACGAAAATCAACAAAATTTAACACACAACACCAAAACACAATCTTAAGCAACTATCTCTAAAGAACCTAAGGCTAAAACACCCTAGATTTAGTAGAAAAGCAAAAATAAAAATAGAATCAAAAAGCAATAAAACAATTAAAATTGAAATTAAAAACTGAAGATTCAAAAGAAAACCAACCAAAAATGAAAAATAAGATTGTGGGCAAATGAATTTTGAGTGTTTTGGGATAAGGTTGAGTGATTTTGGTGAGAATTTTAGAGAGAAACTAGGAGAAATTGGAATCTGGTAACCGGTGGCAACTGAAAAATTGAATTTAAAATGAGATTTCCATATCGCATACAAGCGTATCACCTAGGCGTACTACCAAACAGCTCAAAAATGCTTGAATTTTCATTATCGTGTATGGGCGTACCACTAGGACGTACGGCCGTACGAGAGCTTCGGCCAAAAATTTTAAGTTTTGAAAATTTAATCGCGTACGGGCGTATAAAATTTATATGACCATACCAATTTTATGCTTAAAACACGTACGGGCGTACCAAAAGCTGTACGGTCGTACAAGGTATTTACCACTTTCATCCAAGGAAAGCTTTATGGTAGTGCTCATAGGAGTCTTGCTAGCTTTTGCATCTTCAAGTCCAAATTTCTTGAGCATTTCTTGTGTATACTTGACTTGGTTGATGAAGATCCCATCTTCACATTGCTTGACTTGAAGTCTTAAGAAAGACTTCAACTCTCCCATCATGCTTATCTCAAATTCTCCCTGCATACACTCAGAGAACTCCTTGCATAATTTTTCATTAGTAGCACCAAATATGATATCATCTACATAGATTTGAATAAGCCAAATATCATGTTTGTAATGCTTAATGAAAAGTATTGTGTCTGTTTTACCTTTTTCAAAACCATGATCAATAAGAAAACTACTCAATTTATCATACCAAGCTCTAGGGGCTTGTTTAAGGCCATACTGAGCTTTGGTAAGTTTAAAAACATGGTTTGGAATTTCAAAATATTTAAAACCAGGGGGTTGTACAACATAAACTTCTTCATTAATGAAACCATTGAGAAAAGCACTTTTCATATCCATTTGAAATAATTTAAAATTCATGTGAGATGTATATACCAACAACATCGTAATAGCTTCTAATCTAGCTACGGGTGCAAAAGTTTCATCAAAATCTATACATTCTTCTTGATAACAGCCTTATGCTACTAACCTAGCCTTATTCCTAGTTATAGCACCACTTTCATCAAGCTTATTTCTAAACACCCACCTAGTTCCTATAACTGAGGCATCTCTAAGCTTAGGTACTAAAGTCCATACCTTATTCCTATCAAATTGGTTCAATTCATCTTACATAGTTAACTCCCAACTATCATCATTTAAGGCATCATTAATATTCTTAGGTCCAATTTGAGAAATAAAAGTAAGATTGTTATGAATGTCCTTATAATGAGAACGAGTAGTTACCCCTTTTGATGTTTCACCTATGATAAGCTCCTTAGAGTGCCCTTTTGGAAATTACCACTCCTTTGGAAGATCATGCTCGATGTGTGTTGCAGTTAGGTGAGGAGGAAGATCATTTACTTCTTCCTTATCAACATCTTCAGGTGTAGCTTCTTGTAGATTCTCATTCTCTTCACCTTGTTCTAAAAGAATTCTTACATTATCATCATCAACAATGTCCTTTCTCGGATCAAGGGAATTAGTCTCATCAAAATCAATATGCATTAATTCCTCAACAACCAAGGAATGTTTATTAAACACCCTATATAACTTGCTACATGTAGTATATCCTAAGAATAGACCCTCATCAGTTTTGGAATCAAATTTCCCAAGATTATCCTTGGTGTTCAAAATGTAGCACTTCCAACCAAATACTCTAAAGTATGAAATTCTTGGTTTTCTACCATTCCATAGCTCATAAGGAGTTTTTTTTAAAATTGATCTTAAATGAACTTGATTTGTGATATAACAAGCGGTGTTGACCACTTCAGCCCAAAAGTATGAAGGTAATTGATACTCATTGAGTATTTTTCATGCCATGTCACAAAGTGTTTGGTTTTTCCTTTCAACTACCCCATTTTGTTGAGGAGTTCGAGGAGATGAAAAGTTATGATGAATACCGTGCAAATCACAAAATGATTTAAATTTTTCATTTTAAAATTCTTTTCCATGATCACTCCTTATTGAAGAAATATAATATCCTTTTTCATTTTGCATTCTTTTAGTTAATGATCGAAAAACATTGAATGCTTCATCTTTATGAGCTATAAAAAAAATCTAAGCAAACCTAGAGTAATCATTAACAATGATAAGTGCATAATGCATGCCACCTAAACTAGCTACCCTAGTTGGTCCAAACAAGTCCATTTGCAACAATTGTAAAGGTTTAGAAAAGGTTACCTTATTTTTCACCTTAAATGAAGACTTTACCTGTTTTCCTATTTGACAGGCCTCATATACTTTATCTTTAGCAAATTTGATCTTTGGAAGTCCTACCACATGTTCATTCTTCCTGAGATCACCAATGCTTTCGAAGCTAGCATGTCTAAGCCTTCTATGCCAAAGCCATGAATCTTCAATTATGGAAACAAGACACTTCACATGTTTATTAGCAAAAGAATTTAAATCAATCACATACATATTTTTTATCCTATCACCTTGAAATACTAACAAATCATCACTTATCCTATAAACAAAACAACCTTTGGGATTAAAAATAACTTTATATTCATTGTTACACAATTGATTAATACTAAGCAAATTATATTTTAATCCCTCTACTGGCAAAACCTTATTAATAGAACTTACCGACCTTACCAATTCCAACAACCTTACCTTTGGCATTGTCTCCAAAGGTGAGATTACCTCCATGCCATTTTTCAAGGTTAGAGAAAAGGCTTACATTACCGGTCATATGTCTTGAGCATCCACTATCTAGGTACCATTTGCTTTCAATAATCTTGGATCTCAAGCATACTTATCAAGATAAGTATAATCACTTTTTCTTAGGTACCTAAATGTATTTGGGTCCTTGTAGGTTAGAAGTGTCACACCTCGACCCAAACCCAAGGGGTGATGACATGATCCCGTAGCATAACCATCACTCTCCCATCTCAGGAAAATAACAATTATACTACAAGGGATTTTAAACCTCTAATGCTCGTATAAAATCCAATAATAGAAAGATATTTATATAAATAAATACAAAACCCTGGATATAGACATGGATTCTTATACAATACATTTAGTATACTGTCAAATACTACAAATACAAAAGGACTATGCATAAATATACAAGTCGCAGGAGTCTATCTAGAAGTCCAAGACACGAACTAGCTGATGTACCTCTAATCCCAGTGCTCACCCTCTGAACTTGGACCTATGTTCATCAAATGATAAACACTGAGAATAAATCTCAATGGTGCTAGGAACACAAAACACATCATACACATATGCAACCAATCCAAACAGCATATAGCCAAACATACGGCACACAGCTTATCACACAGCACACAGCCAGTCAACAGTATCACAAGCAATACTAGCAATCTCTACCTATCATGCATACCGGTAATCTTTGCCTATCACACGATCATGAATGATCAACAATACTACTTTGCACTTGCCCTCGGTTTGCTGCCTCTCGCACTCTTTTGCGAGGAGCATCTCACTCTCGTATCGATCAATTAATACTAGTACCACCTCTCGTACCAGTAGAAGCATCTCACCCCCTAATTGATAGATACCGGTACCTCTCGTATCGTGGTACATCTCGTACCATCATATCGCCACCCTTATTTCAACCCCTCACCATGATATACTATGTCATCATTCATAATGCATGAAAAAGCCAATCACAAGATACGTTCCTTCCCAGAACCAAAAGCCATAACACATGTTCCTTCTTGGAACCCATAGCCACAAGTACAAGAATCAAAGGCATAAACAAGCACAATCATAGGGGATTTGATCCCCGAGCATCAGTTCCATAGCCATACTTGGCTTAGAAGAAAGAAAAGAAGAAACAGACTCCTGAACCTAAGCATAGCACAAACCTAGATAGCTAGCACTAACTTGTATGAAGACTTCTACTAATTCCTATCCACGTATCTAAGCTTCTAGCCTCGCTAAACCAGCTTCCGCTCACTCATCGGAAACAAGGAAGGTTGCTTCTAGGGTTTTGGGATGGGTTTTAGAAGTTTAGGTTAAGAAAATATAAGAAAAGGGCTGATGTTTATCTGTTAGAAAGGCAGATTTAAGTCGCATACGGCCATACCACCACCCGTACGCCCGTACCAACCTAAAAACCCTGACAAACCCAACTTCCTGCGAGTCTCAGTATGGCCGTACCACCTTTGGTACGCCCGTATGGCCAGCTTCCACCTAACAAACCTAAATTCCTGCAGGCACGCGTATGACCGGACCTGTTACACCCACATTAGAGACCCTAGGAGTTAGGTCTTTATGTGTGCATATGCATAGATGTATGGTAGGATTGCCATACGTATATGATGACGTATGTTGTGAATGAATGTATGCATTGGTGGTTTCATGCTTGTGTGTATTTGTGTTGCTATATATGATTCTATGTGGTTGATTGTATGTCATCGCCTTATTGGGAAGCATGTTTTCTCCGTTGGATGAGGGACGACTTGTGTATGTAGTTGGTATGTGTTATGTTAGGTATAGCCCTTGTACTGATATAGGGGCAGATGTCGGAACGGAGCGGAGAGAGCGAGTGGAGCGTAAGCGCAACGAGCGAACGGAGCGGTGACAGACAACATGCCTCTGATGTGGTGATCGGTAATGTCTTTATCTCTAATCATGAGGCGTTAGTGTTATTTGATCCAGGTTCCTCACATTCTTATATTAATACAGAGTTTGCTCCAACACTTGAGAGGAATAGTGAGGAGTTAGGATATGAGATAGTTGTATCGAGTCCATTAGGTAAGAATGTGAAAGTGGATAGGGTGTTGAGACAGTGTCCCTTAGATATACACGGTGTGTGTTATCCGTCTGATTTAGTTGAGATGCCGTTTAGGGATTTTGATGTTATTTTGGGTATGGAATGGTTAGCACGGTACAGAGCAGTAATGGATTGCCATCAGAAGACAGTAAACCTACAACATCCAGAACAAGGGACGAAAGTGATACAGGGCAATGTGCCATCTGTAATGGCAAGGTTGATTTCTATAGTGACAGCACATCGGTTGATTGCACAGGGTTGTGAAATTTACTTAGCGTATATGACAGATACCAGACAAAAGGAGATTCAGTTGGCAGACATTCCAACGGTTTGTGAGTTTCCAGATGTATTTCCTGCAGAGTTACCAGAGTTGCCGCCAGAACGAGAGGTTGAGTTTGAGATAGAGGTGATCCCAGGTACGGAACCTATCTCTATTACACCTTATAGAATGGCTCCACTGGAATTGAGGGAGCTGAAGGTACAGTTACAAGAACTGCTAGAGAAGGGCTTCATTAGACCGAGCATTTCGCCTTGGGGTGCGCCAGTGTTGTTCGTTAAGAAGAAAGATGGGACGATGCGGATGTCTGTGGATTACCGGCAGCTTAATAAGGTAACTATTAAGAACAGGTATCCGTTACCACACATTGACGATTTTTTTGATCAGTTAAAAGATGCTGCAGTGTTTTCGAAGATTGATTTAAGATCGGGGTATAATCAGCTTTGAGTAAAAGACGGTAGTGTAGCCAAGATAGCATTTCGGATGCGTTACGGGCACTACGAATTCCTGGTAATGCCGTTTGGGTTGACTAACGCGCCAACAGCATTTATGGCTATGATGAATACAGTGTTTACAGACTATTTAGATTAGTTTGTAGTGGTATTCATCGACGATATCCTTGTGTATTCAAAATCAGGTGAGGAGCATGACAGGCATCTAAGACTGGTATTGCAGCGGTTGTGGGAAAAGCAATTGTATGGTAAGATTTCTAAGTGTTCATTTTGGTTAGAACAGGTAGCATTTTTAGGGCATGTGATTTCGGTAGAAGGTATCCGAGTTGATCCGAGCAAGATTGAAGCAGTTTTGAGTTGCCCGATACAGCGGAACATCAGTGAGATCCGCAGTTTTCTGGGATTAGCTGGCTATTATCGACGGTTTGTGAAGGGGTTTTCTATGCTTGCCTTACCGTTGATGACATTACTTCAGAAGGATGTTTCTTTTCATTGGTTCGAAGAATGTCAACAGAGTTTCGATCGACTGAAGGATTATTTGACTCAAGCTCCAGTGTTGACGTTACCTACGCCGGGGAGAACTTTTATTATTTATAGCGATGCTTCACTTAATGGTTTAGGTTATGTATTGATGCAGGATAGGAAAGTGATAGCATACGCATCACGACAGTTGAAACCACACGAAAGAAATTACCCGACGCATGACTTGGAGTTGGTAGCCATCGTATTTGCACTAAAGATTTGGCATCACTACTTGTATGGGGAATTATGCTACATGTACACGGATCATAAGAGTCTAAAGTATTTGGGTACGCAGAAGGAACTGAACTTGAGGCAACGACGGTGGTTAGAACTAATTAAGGATTACGACTGCATCATTGATTATCACCCGGGCAAGGCTAATTTGGTTGCAGATGCCTTAAGTCACAAGTTAATGGCAGGATTAAGACAGTCCTCTTTGATGTTGGTATCGGAAATGCAACAGTTACACGGGACATTGACAGTGCAACCTGAAGGTCTTTTAGCTTAGTTGCATTTGCAGGTTAAACCAGTGCTGACAGAACAGATTCAACAGAGTGTAGTGAATGATGAAGAATACCAGAAGCAGTTGCAGAAAGTTCAGGCTGGTAAGACTACTCTTTTCAGGGTGGACGACGACGGGAATTTGAGACATGGAATGCGTTTGTACATTCCAGCGGACGGGGAACTGAAACGGCAGATTTTGGAAGAAGCGCATAAATCTTTCTATGTTTATCATCCAGGAGGTACCAAGATGTACAGAGATTTACGACAATACTATTGGTGGGTTGGTATGAAGACAAAGATAGCAGATTATGTTGCTAAGTGTCTGATATGCCAGCGTATCAAGGCAGAACATCAGGTACCCGCAGGATTATTGAGTCCGTTGTAGCTTCCAGAATGGAAGTGGGATCGTATTACGATGGATTTTGTTACAGGACTGCCAATGACACAAGCTAAGCATGATTCAGTATGGGTAATAGTTGACAGATTGATGAAGACAGCTCATTTCTTACCTGTACGCATGGACTACAGTTTAGAGCGGTTGACTAGCTTATATATAGTCGAGGTTGTCCGATTGCACGGAATTCCATCTTCGATTGTATCTGACAGAGATCCGAGGTTCACATCACATTTTTGGGGTACATTTCAATGAGCTTTAGGTACTAGAGTCCAGTTTAGTACAGCGTTTCATCCCCAGACTGACGGACAGTCAGAACGTGTAATACAGATCCTCAAGGATATGTTGCGAGCCTGTGTATTGGAATGGGAAGGTAGTTGGGATCACTATATTCCTTTGATTGAGTTTGCCTACAATAACAGTTATCAGACTAGTATCCAGATGGCACCGTACGAGGTATTATACGGACGCCGATGTCGTACACCATTACATTGGGATGAGGTAGGTGAACGG
>CANYBF011772099.1:0-38548 GCA_948192965.1 Dalechampia spathulata | reverse complement strand
CGGTACGCCCGTACGGTATCCCGTACGCCCGTACCACATGCCTAAAATCAGGACATGCCTCATTTAAGTCCCTAACTCCTCTGAAACCTGTAAAATACACTTCTAAACCAATCCTAACACATCAAACTCACTGTTCCTCATTCAACCGAGAAGTCACACTTCCCGATAAGGCAACAATGTCAAAAAATACAAGCATACATACATACATACACGTATACACAGCATCAAAGCATAACAAACCGCATACGCATACATACCTCTACCCGTATCCTAGCGTACAAACTACTAGGGTCGAAACTACAGGTGTAACAAAATTAATTGATTAATAGTGAAAAAAAGACCAATAAAGTTACGCATGACAACTATTATATATTTTTATATTTGTGCATTTGACAATTTATTTACTCTTATTTTATTATGACTATACACTTAACTTATATAATATCAAAAATTAAATAATAAAATAAATACCAAACAAAACATATCATTTATTTACAATTTGTTTTAATAATTTATTGATTTTTTTTAAATTTTTAAGTTTATTACTATTTTTCTGCATAAAAAGTCCATCGATGGTAGTGATAATATTTGATAATTTAGAATTATATTTAATGAAAAATGAAATAATTTTATTAATTTTTGTTTAAAAATTAGTATTCTCTTAAAATATAAATTCTAAAAGGTAATGCCCTTACAAAAGCCAACTCGTTATTGTCCATCCATATGGTAAAATTTTGAAAAATAAAAATATCATATTTTAAAAATCATTAAATAAATCTAATGAAAGAATAATAAAAATCTAACCTATATTTATTATACGAGGAATTTAAAATCACCCATTATTTTTATAAATATTTTTTAGAAAATCCACCATTTATTTAATTATCTCAATATAATTATTTAATTAATAATAATATTTGATCGATAACCGATTTAAAATAACATATTAACTATCTTATTAAAATAATAATTATGTTATAATTTAGAACCAAAATAAAAAATACACCTATCAATTTGGAATGAAAGTCGATTATTTGATTCGGTAATTTATATCATGTAATTTTCTTTTTTTAAAAAATAAATGCATTCACAGAATTAAAGAAAAAAAAAAAGCCTACCATCATAAACTTCAAGAAAAAAACTTGATAACATGAAGGGCTTCGAGCATAGAGAATTAAAAAAGAAAGGGAAAAAGGAAAAAAAAAAAAAAAAAACACCTGAAGAACTCAGCATTTCCACATTTACACTTTCTTTTTGAGTTTTCAGGTGCAGGAAAACTTTAATGCTTAAACAATTCTTCGTGCTATTTTCGTCGATAATTTTCAAGTGCTTTCGAACATAAATACGATATGATACGGAAAAACTACACGGGTGTAGGCAATGCAAACTTGCCTGTCGGGATAGAAAGCAAGACAACTCCCACATCTCCAGGTATCAACGAGGGTAATGTCCCATTCAACCCTATATGTTAAAACAATGGTTAGGCATGGCTAGAACTCGACAGTGAGAACAATAATAATAGTTACTATTTCAGCTTAATCTACTGTATTCATGGTGAAAAAGGAAGCCGGGTCGAAAATGGTTATTGGTGCTCGCATGAGTTCAGTAAAATATCGAAGATATACCTGTCTTCTTCGGCTTTGTACAGTGTACCATGACCGAACCATCACGTAGCATGGCAGGAGAAAACCAGCAAAGCGAAGAAGGGATACCTGAAGCTAATATCAACATTTTCGGTTTACTTACTTGTGAAGAAACTCGAAACGAAACTTTGGCGTTACTAACTTTTACTGCAACATAAAGTATGGAGTGAGTGAGAGCTTACACTATAGAGTGAGGATTCTTGCACCATCATAGCATCTCTTGTAGCCAGTAGAGCTTGGGATAGAAGCAAGATTACCAACAACTGTGCGCATCGACAACCCGAGTTAGATGTTTCGAGGAAACGAGATGTTAACTGCATAAATGGGAAATTGCAGAAATAACAGCTGCTTACGATTAGAGCAATGGAGCGAAGGCAAGCAATGCTGCTATTATCAGCAGCAGCATATTCCTCATACTCTGCTTGGAGTAACTGACGCTCGGCAGCAGCTAGAGCTAGGAGATGAGAATCGTGAAAATCAATGTGTTGGCCCCATGCTTGCCTAACAAGAAAAACAGGGAGAGTGTCAAAAAGAATTTGACCAGCTTTGGATTCCACAACATGATATAACTACAAAAAGACAATGGGAAAAGCAAAAAGAGAGCTATGACCATGGTTAATGAAGATGAAAAGATCATAAAAGAACGACACACACTCTAAACTCTTTTGCATAGCAACAGGGATTGGCAATATCAACAAACTAGCCGAGAATTAAGTATCAGACAAAATTGAAGTTGAGGATATGCGTCACCTGCCTTTATCAATTGGCTAGATGGATACTTGTTCTGTTTCTAGAAATCTAACTAGACCATTTATTAAACTAAAGTCGGTATCATACTACCACTTCACCTCATACCATGATGTTGAGACGAGGTAGTAGACAAACGGGATTCACAGCAACTTCTCGAGTACATCATACTAAGAAGCACATTGTGCAAAGCATGAACATTTAAAACAAAAACCTTCACTCATGTTTTCGGCTATATTCATATTTTGTGCTTTTTGAGGAAAGTGGGTTTGTAAAACACCGACGGAGAACAACTCTCACAATCCCAAACCAAACCCAAATGTAAGAACACGCAAGAGCAGACCTGCATACAGCTATAGTCAATTACCTGATATCAATTGCCAAAACATCTGTATTGCTGCGGGCTGGTGGAATGGAATAATTCGGTGAGAAAACCTGCGGAATAAAATGCACCGCATTATAAACAACATGGAAATGTAGTTTTGCTCCCCCTAGCATAAACTGCATTGTAGGAAAAAGAATCATCACCTGGTTACAGATTTCACAAGTGATATCGCCTTTTTTGTTGCACCATCTCTGAATGCATTTCCTATGAGCAAACTACATACGAGGAATGAGAGCACGTCAGCATGACGACATTGTGAAACATTCGAATATGCTCAACTTTATTCATTTGAACTACATTGAAACTATGGTTTTAAATCTCATTAGATTTCAACAACCCGGTCTGAGATCAGAATTGCTATGTCCATTAGTCAGCTGAATCACAGCATGCCACATCAAACAGAACCAGAATGCAATTTGACAGTCTGAAAAGGAACTCCTACAGCCAAATATCAAGCAAACTTGCAACAAGAGGACTCATATTTGGTTTATAAAGTTCCTAAATTCAAGTCAATTGATTAAGCATCAACCAACAACCAATTTTTCTTACAAGGAAGAGGAGGAAGAAAATCTGCAAATGTGAAACTCCATTTAACAAAGGATAAAGGATACAACTGTTTGACATTTTCATGCTTAATCTAGTTGAAAGGAGTAAGATATTTATTTTCCCACTTACATAAATAAAAAATCAATCCAAGGGTCCGAAATCTGATTCCAGCATATTTTCTTTAAGTTTTCTAGTTGACCAACCACAGGATAGAAAATCATATAAGCACATGCATGACACCAAATACACATAAAAGAATAATCAACAAAGCATTAAATGCATACACCCACTTTCACCTAAATGTCCTGTGAGAAAAATATACTAATAATAGCAGTGGCAGTTACAGAAGGACACTGGATATTCCTTTTTTATTTGTTTTTTTTGTTAAAGAAAACAACTTTTCTATGATCACATCTTTAACACAAATTTATTGATCAAATGGATAAACTACAAGTTCCGATCTTTCAGTTATCTAAAACCCAGAAAGATTCATAGACATAAGACCTCTGAAAGTGTTGCTATTGTCTAATTATTACAGGTACAAAAGGAAAACAGAGAAGATAAAAGGTATTACAGAAAAAAGAAAAAGGAAAAGGAGAAAACCTTCACGTCTTACTTTAATATACTTTTGATCATGTGAGGAGAAAGAGTCAACCTTGCAACCCCAGACAAACCACATTGAAAGAATCAAACGAAAACAGGAAAACCCACATCCCAGAGACAAGAAGACAAGGAATTCATAAACTCCAAAACAAGGAAAAGTAGAATAAAATGAAGAACATATAGACATGTTAACAGGAAGCTAAGAAGTTGAGGAAAAAGGAATCAAAACCCAGAAAAGTAACGACCTTTAGGGTGCCACTACAAGCGCAAGGAGTTTCCATAGAATGAAAATCTTCTTCTTCTTGGCAAATTCTACATTCTACCATTTCTTTGGCTTTCTTCATTGAAGAAGAAGACGAAGAAGAAGACGAAGAACTTCCCCCCACTACATTACAACTTTCTACACAAATAACAGCACTTTCATTTGCTTTGGCTTCAATATTACTGTTTCTGTTGCCTCTGTCTCTGTCTCTGTCTCTGTCTCTTTCTCCTCCATTGTTGACCGACTCAAAGCAAGCCGATGCAAGGATTAATCTGTCTACGCAAACCATGAAATCATCCACCATTCTCTGTCGCTTTAATGGCAGTGTTCCTAGAGAGAGACACCTCTGCTTTAAAAGGGTGGGAGTGCTTTATTGCAATGGCGGTATTTACGAAATGAACCTGTGTTTGGATTTTAGTTACATGGACCAAATTGCCCTTGTTGTCAGAACTTAATAACGATTGTGTCTGACTACTGTTCCGTAGAATGATCAAACTGCCATTGAGTACTTGTCTAACTGTGGCTGTGTCGGGTACTATCAAAAACTGTCCTTTTGAGTTCTAATATCAACAAATTAAAATTAAGAATTTTAAATAAACCATAATTAATTAATTAATTTTCTTATTTACGGACTAATTCCATTTAAGAAGGAAACGATGTTACCATGCTGTCAACCGGACGGGGCATAAACGTACTTTCCGATCCCGCTTTGAATATTTGGGTTCCAAAATTAATTTAAATATTATATAAATTTATAAAATTTTATTTTAATATACTTTAAATTTGTATTTAATAAGTAAATTTAATTTTTTAATTTGTATTTATATGATATGGGAATTATTTGTTCTTATTATAAGAATATCTGGAGAATCGTAATAATCTTATTAAATTTTATTAAGTATTAAAAATATGATATTTTGGAAATATCGTATAAAAATAATATTTCAAATATTACAAAAGTAAAATATCTAGATGATAACATATTTTATAAAATATAGATAATTTAATTTAATTTTTCAAATATTTTTATTAAATATGAAATATTATAAAATATTCAATTTAAAATGAATGATGAGTAATTCACATAAAATTATTATTTTTATGTCATTACGAGAATGCGTGGTGGGGAAGTTGGGCAATGATGACATGGAAAATGTAATTGAGAAGAGTTGTGGGTGTGGGGATTGATTTGTTTAATAATTGAGGAACAACTTGGATAAGGAATCCCACAAAAAAAAAAAAAAAGGATATGTTATTTTGCTAATTTAATTTAATTTAATTTAATATGCTGGTAATGGTAATTTAGTTTAACTAATTTGTTGAAATTAGAGTTTAATTATCATTTTTGTAATATTATTAAAATATTCTTATATTTTTAAAATACTTAAAATCATATAATATAATATCATGAAAACTTTATATACATAAATTATTACTAGTCTCTTAACATCAAATTTTCGTAATCGATAAAAATATTAATATAATCAAATCATTCAGGTATAATATAAAAAATTTATTTATTGGAATTACATATTTAATTTTAATTATGCTTAACATTATTTATATTGTAAGTATAATATAAATACATCATGATATATAATTATAAATTACACAAAATTTTTATAAATAATAATTACATATAATCACTTCAATTATTTCATAAATTCATATAATTAATTAAATTCAACAAAATTTGTAGTATATTTGATTAAAATAAAATATTAATAAAATTATCCAAATTCACTATAATTGCCAAAAATATGTTCGTTAGACAATCAAGTGGTTCGTTCATACAAATTATAATAGTTATTATACAAATTATTAATTTTATTTATAAGGAGTAGAAAAATAATTATTTATTGAACAAAAATATATATAAAATATGTCTCTGTAATAAAAATAAAAAATAATGGAAATAATTCAAAAAAATAATTTATGACGTTATATTTTTACTTTTTTTATCTGGAAAATATAGCAATTCAGTTAACTTGGATGATTTATATTTTCAGTACTAACCCTAGAACTGATTCTTCTTGAACAGAGGGATCCATCACTCTTTAAGTCTTCACATCAAGCATTGGATAGCCTCTACCTGATTTCTACTTGGATTAGTCTATTATGGCATCAAGTTCATCAGCTTCTTTGGAAATATTAGGTACTCGAACAATTTCTGTTTACTCAATCCATTTTCATATTTTGATCGTTTGAACTGGTAAATGAGAAGTGCAGCTAGAAAGAAATCAAAATCTTGCAATGGCAAGATTTTTATCCAGTTCTGTTATCGCACTTGATTTTAATCTTTTTTCTACCAAACAAAGACCTTGGTATGGTGTTTTTTGTTTATAATGATTGTGCCTTTTATATTTTTCCAGTTCGAGGGCCAGAAGGGTTTTGGGTCTGGAATGGACCGCCATACGGTAATGGTGAACCAAGTCTTAAGCTTGAAACGGTTCCCTGCAACAATGCGAAATTCAGTGAAGATGGGTCCAAACTTATGGTGATGAAATCTGATTGTATAATTAGTGTATATGATTGTAGCAGCTTTAAGGAGATAAGATCTTTCCAAGTCCCCAATGTTCTTGCTGCTTCATTGTCTCCTTGTGGGACTTATCTTCAGACTTTTCAGAAACCATCCGCTCCACAGGATAAGAATGTGGTATTGTGGAATACAGAAACTGGTGATGCTGTTTATTGTCATTCTCAAAAGAACATGACCAAAACGACATGGTACTTTGTAATATTAAGAGATGATTTGTTTTCACGCCTTGTTGTCATCCTTTTGTTACGTGCAATTTATAGTTTATTTGAACTTCTGAATTCACGGTTTTATGTTACTATCCTAGAAATAATCAAAATGGACACTGAAAGTTTCTCATTTGTTGTACTCTTGTGTTGTTCTTGTTTGTGTGATCAGGTATTTAAGCTTTGTTTTACAGTGCTCTGACTTGTTTGTGCCTTGTCTTCAGGCCCTCAATACGTTTCAGTTTTGATGAAGCTGTTTCTTGTCGGTTGGCAACCAATGAGATACAGTTTTTTGATCCTAAAGATTTCTCTAAAGGAATTGTTCAACGCTTAAGAGTTCCTGGGGTGGCTGCACTCGAGCTGTCAATGGTCCCAGGGTCTCATGTTGCAGCATTTGTTCCAGAGTCAAAGGTGCATGTTTCTTGCTTCTTGGATAATTTTGTGCGAGAAGTTTGAGTTTTGTTTCCAGAGCATGCGTAAATTAGTTAACACTTCAAATGCTGGCAATTTTCATCGGAAACTTCAATTTATGGTTTGAATTTGGAAAATTTTGGTTCAATAAAATTGTAGGATTACTAGGGTAACTTTTCCTGATGATAATGAAGTTATTGAGTGTTTTTTTTGGCAGATTCTGCATGTTGCCTATTGAATATTAATGAATTTTTCTCATGCGAATTGTGTGTTTGTAGCATGTCATGTGAGCAGAAAGCTCAGCAACCATGAAGTTTTGTATCAGCTGTTGGTCAGCTGCTTCATAGTAATGGGGTGATGGGAATAAATTCCTTCCATACTTTTTTAATTATCAATTGTAGGTTTTAAAGATGTAAAAGGGAAGCATGTACCTTATCTGAAGCTGTCTAGCGAATGTTATGTACAACCTATGATCAGTCAGTTATTGAGCTTAGCTCGATACTGTGGTGCCTGGCAAGTTTTAGAATATTTCTAATTTCCTAAGTGATTGGATCAGCTCTATTCCTAAAGTGTGCAGTCTCTTGCATGCTATTTGCAATTCTCCTGCAATTACTTTATTGCGCTTTATCTTTCATCTACTTCCATTTTTTTCCGAGCATATCTTGTTTGTTGCCATTGTCTAAATTATATTCCATAGAAATCTAGCTGGATGATTCAAGTCCATTACAAATGGGAAAACAGAACTTAATGATG
This sequence comes from Dalechampia spathulata, assembly GCA_948192965.1. Taxonomy (NCBI): domain Eukaryota; kingdom Viridiplantae; phylum Streptophyta; class Magnoliopsida; order Malpighiales; family Euphorbiaceae; genus Dalechampia; species Dalechampia spathulata. The sequence continues at coordinate 30,456 of CANYBF011772099.1, read as the reverse complement.
TTCGCTTTATTCTTTCTTTTAATTTTGACGTTAATTTTTTCTAAAAAAATTATTTATAGGGAAGCCCAGCCAGTGTTCAGATATATGCTTGTGGAAAAGATGTGCAAAGTCAGCCTGTTGCACGAAGAAGCTTCTTCCGATGTTCTACAGTGCAACTGAATTGGAATCGTGGTTCTACCGGGCTTCTGGTTGTAGTTCAGGCAGATGTTGATAAAACCAATCAGAGTTATTATGGAGAATCCAAGCTGAACTACCTTACAACTGATGGGACCCATGAAGGGCTTGTGCCTCTTCGTATGTTCTACCTTAATTACCTATCATTCTGATTGCTGACAGTTTCTGATTGTTGGATGACTCTTATCTCTTGGCAGGAAAAGAGGGGCCCATTCATGATGTTCAGTGGTCATTTTCTGGGGCACAGTTTGCTGTTGTTTATGGATGTATCCTTTTCTCCATCAATGTATGTTTATGCGTAGGTTGCATATATGTTAGCAAGCATGTTTTGCACAAACATTAACATAAACACAAACACAAGCATTCTCATTTCTATGTTCAATCACATCATCCCTATTTTTGGCTCGTTCCCTCTGGTATTCTCATTCCTTTGACTATTTTAGTCATGCCTGCTAGTGCAACATTGTTTGATAAGAAGTGCAATCCTCTACTGGAGCTTGGAACTGGACCTTACAACACTGTCAGATGGAACCCAAAAGGAAAATGTACGCCCTATTGAACAATTCATGGACTTATTTTGTGTTAGATTTTCTGTTGACTTCCCTAAGTTGAAAAGCAGCTTATTGTTGATTCTTGATTATTTGATTTCAATGTTAATTCTCTGATTTGCAGTTTTATGTCTGGCTGGTTTTGGTAACTTACCTGGTGATATGGTATGTAATTTCAAGATGCTCATTTTGTGTTTTTTTTTTCCCTTGTAAGATTTGTGAACCAATCCTTTTTGGAAACTGTCTTTCTGCTGGTACATGGTTCTTTTGTCAACATCTGCTATAAGGCTATACAAGCCATCAATTTTTTTTGACCTTTTGCACCGAATAAGGTTTACTGACCTGAGACATTTATCCAGTCTTCCGGTTTCTTGTTTAGTTATGTTATTTGCATATAATATATATGTGGTTATTTGTGAGGAAGCTTGCAAGCAATTAATTTGAAACTCCTCTTTGTAAAAGAAGAAGAAGAACAACTTTCAATTGTATCTGGCTGTATCAATTGTCTGCTTGTGACATTGACACCAAAAAATGCTCTCTCTATTTTTTATGTTTAATAACACAGGCATTCTGGGATTATGTAAACAAAAAACAACTTGGTACAACAAGGGCTGAATGTTCTGTGACTAGTGAATGGTCTCCTGATGGATGTTATTTCATGACTGCCACAACAGCACCGAGACTGCAAGTTGACAATGGGTATGATGATCGTTTGTTATAGTAAGTTTTTTTGCAGTGTGCAGGTATCCATAACAGTTGTATAATTAGCTGTCCGGTAATTATACTGATATCATTATCATTTATATGAAAAAGTACCTGCATCCATATTTACATATTTCCTCACTTCGTCTGACTTAAGATACATTCTGCTGTCCTCTTCTGTGAACATTTAGTTTTAAATTGTTCATCTGGTATTCCCATGGAGATCTTAATGTGAATATTGCTTTTTTAAATAAAAGTTCATGTCTTTTGTGCTTGTTAACACCTTCCATTTTGTTGAACCAATGAACTATTGTATTATGATCCATATCTATGCTGTTCATGGGAGATAGCTATACAAGTACAATGGTAGCTAATACTAAGACTAATTAATATAATGTGGACTATGAATATCAATAATTCGTTCTCAAACTTCATGTTATGGTGATATTTAATTGCGTTGTCATAAAAGTCTCTCTTAATGGAGTAATTGATGTCCTCAAAGATAAAAAGATTTCCAATGAATCAAGAAATTTAGAATTTTGGACTAGATTTGTAGGTTATGCAATTCTGTTGCCAGGGTGTTTTTCTATAGTTTCCAGTAAAGCTGCAATGGTAGTTTGTGAACAATTCCAGCTCAAACTGATCTTGTAACTGTTATTGAAGGATTAAAATTTTCCATTGCAATGGATCATTGTACTTCAAAAAGATGTTCGACAAGCTATACCAGGTTGGTGTCTGTACCATTTTGATTTTCTTGAAGTGATCACATATTACAGTGCCTAATGGAACCTCGTTTATCATCAGGCTGAATGGAAACCAGAATCACCGGATAAATTTGGTGACATTGCAGAACTAGCAAAATCTATTGATTCATTAAGGATTGGAGAAACGAAACCACAAGGTTATCTTCTAATATTTTCCAAAATCTAATTCATGGAAATCTTTTAAGGTTTGATTTCTTAAACACTGTTATCAGGACAAGGAGCAACCTCCAGAAAAACAGTCCCAATCAATCCTCCTGCTCAGAAACCTGCAGCATATCGGCCACCACATGCTAAAAATGCAGCTGCTGTTCAGACAGAGGTATATATAAAAACACTTTTTTTTTAATTAGAAATTTTATTTCAGTATCACAAGTCAGGTTAACAGTGAGATTAGTAGTTTCTTTGGTAAATTTGAGGAGGAGAGCTTAATTCTTAAGCATTTGTATAAATTGAAATGTGGGCAGTGTTCTTTTGTTTCTGAGGTAGTAACAGTTTAGTTTTTGCAATGAGCTTATTAGGAGCTGACACTCACGTTGTGGATCATTCAGGTTGTTGATAATTAATATCGATGTCAATAATTGATCTCTCCACCGTTATTGTTATGAAATCCTGCATGCAGTTGTACTTGTGTTCTTGCTAAAACAGATCGACATTTGGATATATTGAAATGCGTTGAAAAGCTGTTTCATGCGACGGTATCCTGTATGCCAACCGTCATGCTACTGATCATTTGTGTTTCAACGTGAAATTTGCACTAAACCTTCTACCGTTAGTGGTTCAAATCTTTTTGATTTGTTTTTTTGGTCATTGTTTTCATGCATGAATTTACGTTGCGCAATTGTATTCAGTTGATTTATTGGCTTTCTGATGATTTTTATTTTATATCTTGCAAACTGCAGTTGTTTGGAGGGAGCAGTACAGAGTAAGTGCACTTATATTTTGCACATTCATCATCGATTTTACACACTCCTTCACGTTATCAAAATGCACATTATTAATATATGAAATTATTCAACTTAGACAAATGAGCAAGAATGCACTGAAAAACAAGAAGAAAAGAGAGAAACAAAAGGAGAAAAAGGCTGCGGAGGCTGCCGCGGCCACTGAGGGTTCCTGATAAAACACACTTTGCACCGTTGATGGCTACGTGAATATCACCTGGAAAGAATCAGTTTTGGTTGATTCTTCAAAAATTGGGTCTGAAGTTGTCTTTAATGGGTGAATTCAGCCGTCTCTTGATGGGATTTCAGGTAACCAAACGCAAACCTTAGTGAAGGGATCTTAGGGTTTTACCTTTTTCATGCCATCACTTACTCCCATCGGACAAGATGCAGTTTAAATGATCATCTCCCCTGGTGCTGATAAAGGGGAGGGAGGTGTATGGATTTTTGAGATGAGAAGGTGTAACATTTTTCTGGTTGCAAAATAACGTTGTATCCACAAGTCTCAATTTTGGTACCGTCGACTGCCTTTCCAAATAACGTTGCTTGATTTCCAAAGTTGTTTGCATTACATTGGTCGGTATAATCACTAGATTTAGTTTAAATGTGTTTAGCAGGCAACTATAGTTTAGCTATCAATCTTCTATCCTATAATTACAGGGCTCCCTAAACCCGAGTTGCACCGACCATGTCCTCAAATAAATGTCACAATTTAAGACATTCTATCCCAATTTTAAATAAGGGCTTTCATTTTTGTTGTTCTGGTCAAGTGTCATTTTCTTTAGATACTGCGGTATAACCATTAATGACACCGCAGGCACGGGTATGGCGCATTACCATTTGTCCTGACCGATAAACGAAGAAGACACTTGAAATTAAGTGATATGAGGTGAAAATCATAAAAACTAGGCCAGTTTTTTGAGGAAACGACAAGGGAAAGTGAACTAAAACATCCAGAATACTTCTCTAGAGCCAGTACCATGTCGCCCTTTTCATGAAACTACAAGCAGGAAATAAGAGCTTATTATGGAATGTGCTATTTTGTGCCTCAAAATTTGACGGCTGTCGTCCAGGTACCCTGCACACTTGGGTGTTGGGTCACATGTCGAGTTTTCAGTTTTACTACCTTTCTTCCCAATGAATTCCTTAGCCTTGTAGCCTGCAGAAGTACTTCGTCTGGTGTCAGATTCTTTACGCAAACCACTCGTTCATTTTTATTTCCTGTTTACACGGCGAAAGATGGATTTAAGTGGTCTTCAAAGATGTTAAGATACGCACGCTGATAAACAGAAAAAGCGGTAAACAACTTACTGTATAAGCCCTTCAAAAAGGGATGCTGCCCCCGGTTCGGCTCGGTAATGACCTCTAGCTGAGGATTTCCCCCTTTGAAAGCTGGCAGATGCGACTCCATGAATGCCCTGACACATCAAACACATCTAAATGTGCATGCAAAATAGAGTTTCAAACACATCCCGCAAAGATGATTGATAATTTAAAATAGAAGTAATCAAAATAAGAAGTTTCCAATGAAAAAGAGTAGGCAGTTAATTTAAAAATTGAAGTAAAATTGCATCAAGTACGAATACTTCTTTCACAAAAAAAAGAGAAAGAGGAAAGCACGAAAATGGAAGAAGCTTCGCAAGCAAATATGTCTAGGAAGATCACAAAAAGAAAACGTGAGCAACAACTGGTTACTGAGCTCCTTCTCATTACAGAACTGTTACGGCTACAGGTTCGACCTTCTGGTTTGTTGATTGGCTAAAATTGCTAAATATTTAAAAGAAATTGCATAAAAATGTGAAGTTTGAAAAACCATACCTTATTCCCCTGCTACTACCGCCCCAATCACAGTAGCTCACGACCAACTTTTGAAGCTGCCACACACCTCTCAGTGCCATCTAAAATATAATATAATAATGATGAGCTACGTATCAAGTTCATTGGAATAACAATGCAAAAATGTTCAATTAAACTGAACAATTATCTGTCTTAAAAAGTATGCGAACGACAAAAACAGAAAACAAAATCCATTTCGATCCGATTATGCATCAGCAAGACAATTATCTTTATAAGAATCAACAATGGATGAAAAAGCCTACACTTCGCTAAGATCATAGTTCAAAAGTTACCTTCAATTGATCTAACTCTCCTCTTTTTTCGCCGGCCAAGCACTCCCAATTAGAGACAAAAATCTAGACGAACATGTAAGCTACGGTGAGGTGGTGGCGGTGTGCGTCGGTGCCCGCGGTTCACCGGTGAAGCGCTGTCGTTAATAGCAGCTGAGGTTGGGAAGAGAAGTGGTGGAGGAGGGAGGCAGGAGGTTGGGTAGAAGGGATACCCTAATTAAGTTGGTAATTTTGCCGACTGCATTCTTCAAAAACCAAGCCCAATTTTTAAAGCCCATCTTAGTTAGTCTGAAATTTAAGCCCATTTTAAGATCTTAATGGCACACACACTCTCTCTCTATATATATATTACAAGAATTGAATCAAAATATATATGTGAATATATATTACATGAACAATATTAAAAATAAATAAAGACAATATTAAAAAAAAGTAAAGTATTAAAATTATGTTTCAGATATATATATATATATATATATATATAGCGATACTAACTCAACATAAATTATGCAAAACTCTAGTATGTGATGATGGGAATATTACAGAGAAACCTTCGAAACTGAAAACAAATTAAGAAAATAGAATTTATCCGTAAAATTAGTTTTAAAAAACCTAAAATTTTGGAAAATGCTTTTTGGGTGTTATTATAATTATCTTTAAAAACATGAGCAGTTATTGATATCCTTAAAGTTAGATTTATGGACGAAGAAAACACACAATTATACAAGGCAATAATGCTGCTGAATCATAGATTTCATATAACAAATAGTTTATTCAGACCAAAGATTCTCGGAGTTTCACTCAATAAATAAATAAATAATATATAGTTTTCATTGGCTGATGATGCTATTCTGGCAAAATAATAAGCAAAGATACATCTCCAATGGTTCCAATTTTGTTTCAACATCTGACGCTTTTGCACTCCTTTCGGTCGACCGGTTCTCCAGCTTATGGTGCTGTGGTTGGTCTGCAATGAAACACGATGTCATTGTTCTAATCTTCCAGCAAAACTGTAAGTGAACACCCACAAAATATATATCGTACGGTTAAGAAAATCCATATAATATCCTCTACTTGATTGTGTTGAATTTTGATGTCATTTTCAGCCCTTTCATAGCAAAGAAACATGTAACGACTAGTAAAGCCACGTGCAAATGCCACTCGAAACAGGTAAATGCTAGACTTCAACTCCAGCACATCAACAGCTCAAATACGTATAATAGATAATGAAATCTTTTGATTCAAAGGATGCAAGTTTTTGGGTTCATAACACTAGGCTAAGTAGCCAGGTTGCTAGTTACATTCGCTAAGATCATGCAAATTTTGCAGGTGATTGCATTTGTCTGTAAAATTGACGAAATAGGCAATTAACACATGATTAAAAACCAAAACAGGAAAGACATTAGTAATTAGAAGGAAAAACAAAATAGCGAAGAATGTGGGGCAAAATCTTTCACTCTAGCTGCAAAAAACTAGAGCAGCAAAGTGGCCATAGACGCCCCTGATGCTTATTGTGCGCCTGTCGCACTAGGATGCGCCACAACGTTCCTTTCTCTGTGGAATACCACGCCTCCCCTTTTTTCACGAGGTAAGCGCTCGGCCTCAGGCGCATTATGCCTTTCTTTCTTCTCATCTCTCTTATTCTCTAGTGTAAAATTATTATTTTTGATTTCTTTCAACATCCTAACTAATACCAACAATGTATAAGTAAAGAAAACCAATTTATAAATCTAGAAACTTGAGTTTTTTGTATACAAGTTTTTTGAAGAGAATCATGAGAATTCGTAAATACAGAGGTGGGGAGAGGAAGAAATTGCAATTTGTATGACCTTACCTTATGCTGATATATCTTTCTTTAATGTCCTTTGCTGCCCATGGACAATGCTAGGATCATTTGCTACACAAACAGCGAAGCTTGTCAACAAGACTACCTTCTTTAGATCCTAAAAAACAATTCAATGCCTGTAACACTTTGCATAATATGATCATATGATTGTTTAAAAAAACCTCGTCAATGTCAATTCTATCTTTTCTGAGAGATAACTATCATTAATGTTTGATTAGTGAAAAAATCAACCAAATTCATAATTTATAAAAACATTCATGTAAAACGTAACATCTTTTCAATCAAGCAAATAAATGATCACATCAGGATTAAAGAAAATAAAAGAAAACGAATGTAGGGGCAAAATCCCTCACTTAAGCTGCAAGAAACTTGAGCAGCAAAGCGGCCATGGGAAACCCCCAGCTTATTGTGCGCCCGTCGCAATAACATGCGCCACATGTTCCTTTCCCTGTGGAATACCACGCCTCCCCTTTTTTCACGAGGTAAGCGCTCGGCCTCGGGCGCATTTGCCTTTCTCTTTTTAATCTTTTCTCAATCATAATTTATTTCCTTTATGTCCTTTTCCTTTCTAATATTGTTCTTCGTTTCTACAACAACCACTTAAATTTAAAAATCTTCCCAGAATTTTTTGTGTCAAATGATATAAATGTAAGGGAAAAACCAAATCAATTTATGCATCTAGAGATTTGAGCTGCAAGATGTAACGATTCCTTTTCTCAGAGGATACAAAGCGTGGATAAGCTAAGAGATTTGAGCCCATATTTCTCGTCTTTAACATCATAATCCATCAATGATTCTGTTATAACCAACACACATGTACTACAAGGTTGCAAAAAAATTATGATAAAGACAGAAAAATTCAACAATCAGCATAAAAATCAACAAAGACAAGGTGAAAAAACAAGAAAAACATTGTTCTGGCCTACCTCTTCGATTCTTTTTCTGAAGAAGAACCATAATCTTTTCTAGCAGGTTTAGAGGGGAATGCAAGCACCGTATTTACAGGTGACTTTTCTTTTCCCCTGTTTCAGCACCATCATCTGTCTTCGCAATGGGAATCAAATTCTGATGACAAACTATCATGACGCTGTTTCATCAACGAGGACGTAGAAATTTGGTTACCAAATTGACTCGATTACACGAAGCTGAAGGAGCGGCGAGGAGCTATTTAGGTCAAGCAATGGGTAGGGAGGATTGGGAGGTTGGGCTTCAAACGGGTAAATAGCCCAAATTTTGGGCCTCTTCCTCGTTTTGTGATTAATATCATTTCTCTTCAAATTAAATTAAAAAATTTATAAAACATTTCATAATTTCACGTATTCATATTAACATCATTAATATATTATTATCATTTAATCATGATAAATAATATTTATAATTCTCAATTAATGATAAAAAATAAATATTTAAATATCAATAGTTAATTAATCAATAATAATTAATATTTATGATTAATAATCAATTATTCAACAATATATTTATAACATGTATTTTTAATTTTTATATAGAAAATTTTTCAAAAATATTAAGTATATAATAGTGAGCAATTTATATGTAGTTATATGTTATATTAAAATAATTTAAAAATTAATTAATATTATTTATTGTTGTTAAATAATGATCATCAAAATTAGATGGTTAATAATTGATCAACATCCATGAATACTAATCAATATAAATATATGATGATCAAACAGTTTATAAGGATAAAATAGTAAAAACTCTTCTGAAGCGCTGCTATTTTGCTAGAGTAAACGAGAAACGACGAGGTTTTGCGTCGTTTTAATGGTGGATAGTGAAACCGTAACTGCTAACTGACAACCGATAAGAGAGACGGAAATTGTTCAGAAACAGAACAAAGAAGAAGTGCACAGACTATAGAGAAAATAATCATAATGGTAATATCCCTTAAAACCCCCTTCTCGGGTTTAAACCCCACGGTGAGCTCCTGCTTCCTTTTCCCCTTGTCTTTCCTTTTTCCTTTTTTAAGTTTTTCTGATAATTTATTTAGTTGATTATCGTCTATAAGCTTCTGATTTCTAGCATACTTGTTTTTTGCTTCAAATTTTATTCCTTTTTAATCCAATATTGTAGACGGATGTTTTAATTATTTAGTAATTTCTCTTCCAATTGAGTTACTTGCAGCTCATTAATCACAAACAACCATTAAATGCCGTCTTTCCTTTTCTTTCTTGCAAAATTGCTCCCATTTCTCACCAAACACGATATAGAACTCAAGGATATGGTGTAAGTTTAAGGTAAATTTCTACGATATCATGTGCTTTATCATATTGTTGCTTTTTTTTCTTTTGAAAAAGAAGGAATTTCCAGTTATTTTTGTTTTACTAATAAAATATGTAAGAATCGACTGTAAATGAACACCCTTTTGCTTCACAGGGGAAGCCATAAATGTTGTACTCCTGTCTGTGCTGTACTATCAGGTGCAAATGACAACTTCAATCCAAGGAGTTAGTTCTTTTAACATTCTTGTTAGTGCTATTGCTGAGTTTTTGTTTAATTAATTCACTTATAATAGGCACACAAGATGTTGGTGTTTCTTCTTCTTCTCAGTTCGATGAATTTTCGGTGATGGCTTCATGTAATGATGAAACTGGAGAATTAAGGGTATGACATGGTTGTTGTACTTTTTGAAACTCATCGTCTTGGATGATAGGTTTGTTAGAAAATTCTGAAATTTTTATTTGGTTGATAACTCTGGCTGGATTTTGCTTTGTTTAAATTTTGAGAACAGATTAGCGTGGAGGTATTAGGCCCCAAAACTAGAGCAATTTTTGACGATGTTTTTGCTAAAATGGTTGCTGCTGCCCAGCCAATTCCAGGGTTTAGAAGAGTAAAAGGAGGTAAGAGATTTGAACTTACCATCCAACTTCTAATCAAGAGCTACTGTGTTCTATAATCTTGAAATTGTTCATCATCTTCAAAGCTAGAACGTGGTCGTATCCCGCTTTGGTTTATCTACTGAAATAATGGCCAAATTGGAATGAGAGCAGGATATTGTTCAGAAAATGATGCCAGGAATGTATGACATTTGCTTTTCTACTATACCACCATTTTCCTTTCTTTGGCTTGGCATGCTATTCAAATCAGACTTCTGCCAAAGCACCAAACCTTTTTTCTTTGGGGCAGAACTATAGAAGATTTTTATACCCTTTGCTAAGTTTGATTTGTATCTTAGCAGACTTGAGTGCTAGGTCATCTCCGAATTTTTTGCATTTGGTGGCGATGAACTTTGACCTAGATCCCTCTATCCATATTCCAACATAACCTGATCTAGGTGACCACTATTATCAGTATTTGAGAGAGATAGGAGAGTAACATGTCATTTTATTCTTCAAGATGGCAATCTTTCGAGATCACTTATTTGAAGTTTGAGAATTGAAGAATAGACCATTATATTCATTATAAAAGGACATTCTGTTTATGTTAGATTCATGTTAAATTCTGTTTGTTAAGCTGAAATGATGACTTAAAACGCTACTCTTAGTTTATTACTTCTTATATCTACTCTGGGCAACTCTTTCTTTTAAAGCACTTATTCTTATGGTTTCTCTCCCACTATTTTTTAAGAATTGCTAACCTTTTTTTTGTTTTGTTTTTGTCATTTGTGATTACTCATGTTGATATCTACGAAAATACCAGGGAAGACACCAGACGTAAGATTTCTCTTACTGGCCTCGCTGTCATTAGCAGCTGGAATTTTTCTTTTTCTGTTTAGTGGTCATTCTTTTTGAATGCATACTTGTTTCCCATCACCTGAATTTTTCTCAATCTCTTAGAGACCTTTAGAAATGGCATGTATATTTGATATAGTCCTCTGCAAATGTTGTCACGAATTCAATTACAAGCAAAATGGCGCAAACAGTACCTAGCGACACTGTATTTGCCTTGTCAATTTATTTATTTATTATGCATTGCTACAATTTTGGTTCCAATTCCTTACCACTTAGGGGCTTATCTGTTGTGCGCTAAACTTGTGATGTTGGTTGCTCCAGGATGCCGTAGTATCAAATGCATTTATGTCTGCTTTGCATGACGCAATCTATGAAAAGATATGGGTGGGGGGGAAGTAATTACCTAGTGATTGCATTGCATGGTGGATGAGCTTTTGTCTTACTCTTCAACTACCGCTTTAACTAGGTGATCATGGTTGGTTGTAGCTTGTGAAAGTGAAGAAAATAACTTGGTAGTTGATGTTATCCATTGTAATCTTTCTATAGAAAAAAATTGAAGGATGATCAATGTAAAAAGGCTGATAAATTTGTCGAAATTGCAGGCCATAGATTGCTTTAATGTTCTTTTGTAGATGATGCAAAACACTTCATGAGTAGAGATGGATGATTTCATCTTGGCTATTGCCTAAGCATGCTGATAGGACCATGCATAAAATTCATACTCGCGTATAAATTTGTGTGTACATTCACAGGTTATTTTCTTGTTCTCCATTCAGCTGCGGCAATTTATTTGATTATTTATCATTTTTCGCAGATACCTAGAGACATTTTATTAGAAATTCTTGGACCTTCAAAAGTCTACAAGGAAGTGATCAAGAAAGTAATAAACTCTACTGTAGCCAACTATGTTGAAAAGGTAATCTCTGAATTATGTTTCAGGAGTTTGCTCCTCTCAATTTGTTGTATATTGGATGTAGATGTATACATGACTATTTGCTCTAGCAAATAACTTTGAAGGAACCGTAAGTTAGATGTTCTGTTCAAACCAGAAGAAATCATATTTTACACCAAATTACATCACTGAATCATGTTTATGTTCACTTGTTCTTGTAGTTTTGCAGTTGATTAATGTCCTGCCAAAGATATTACCTAATGCCTCTATCAGCATCTTGCATTGTATGAGATCAAAGTTTCAAAATGATCTACTCATGTTACTTGTTTCTCACAGAAAAAGAAAAGTTCATACAGCCGAACCCAATTAACTATAGGTCGAGCTTGGTAGAATCGAGTTTGAATTATGTTAGTTCGAAATCGATCTAATTTGCTCAAGAAATTCATGAATTGTCATGTGTTGAATGCTTAAGAACCAGCATTAATGCGTTTACGTCCTTTTGTAATGTACTTTTTACAGGAAGGTTTAAAAGTAAGCAAAGATTTGAGAATTGAACAGAGCTTAGAAGATCTTGAAGACGCCTTTGAACCAGATGAAACATTCATGTTTGATGCAGTTGTTCTGCTTCAAAGAAATTCATAAATTCTGATGTATCTTTGACAAGGCCATATCAAAATAATTATTGAATTGCAGCCCAAAAAACTTCTAAAATTATCAAAATAGGTCAGATCTGTAATTTGATTAATTTTCAAATTCGTTAGATGGTCAAGTTCTCGACTTTTTGTTCAATTCAGTCCTAAAAATTATATATGTTATCTTCACTATTTACATAAAAGTGACTCAATTGGGTGAAAAATTATGAAAAATGAAAAATTATGGGATTCAATAAAATTTTTGTTTAAATACTTCAAAACAAATAATAAACTTATAAAGCTTTAAGATCAAAATAATATTTTCTTAATAATAATTTCAGACCCTATTATTATTTTGTTTTTAATTGAAATAAAAATCAGTAATTTTTAAGGTAACGTTTGTATTAAAAAGTTTTTTAAAAAATCAAAAGGACTTAAATGAATTTATTTTATAAATTTAGGGGCTAAATTGAACTTTGTTTCAAGAAAATAAAAGCTAGTCTCTCTCTACAAAGAAACTACTTTCGCTCTCTCTGTGTATATCCTTCTCGCGAGGCATCGGCATTCGAATTCTGCATCATGGTAACTCTGTTACTCTCTTTCTTTCTGTACTTTAATCCATTACTGCATATATTTTTCTATGCATTTTAGTCGTAATCGATTTAGTGGCAAAAAGGAAAAAAAATTCAATCAGATTCTGTTCGTCGATTTGTTTTTTCAAGTAAATCATCGAATGATAGCTTCAAAATCTCTTGAACCTGCCAATAATAAAGCCTGTTAACCATCATTTTCAGGTTAATCAGAATTATCTACTTATAATTATTAATATATACCATTCAACTGTTGATAGTCTGAAAATTTGCTTTGATTTTTGGTCTTATTTACAATTGGAAACTATATTGACTACAAACATACGTTGAGAAACCTAATTCCATGATGAATATGATATTCAACAACAAGAAATGAGGCAAGACTTTAATTTAGGTTACAGCTTAACTGCTGATGCTGGTGGTAAAAGCCAAGAGTTTAACTTAACTACAGGATCTATGCAATGTGGAAATGCAGCATTCATGGTCTTAATCAGCTTGTTATGACTGCAATATGATGATTTGCAAGTGTCGCCCATAGTATGGCCTAATACAAAATCCCAGATAAGCCAGTGTTTGACAGCTATAAATTAACCTCCAGTGATCAGCATAAATTTTTTCGTTATTTAAAATTTTATTCAATCAGATCCTATTCGGTTTAATGTGATGTTATTTACAATCTTCCATTTGTTTTTGTTAATTTTAGGGTTTGTCTCTCATTGGGCGTTTCTTTTTGATGTCTGTTTTCTTTGGCAGGTTTTGTTACAGCCAGATCCATTTCTTAATGAACTAACAACCATGTTTGAACAAAGCACTGAGACAGGCTCTGTTTGGGTCACTCTTAAAAGATGTGAGTATGCACTAATATTTCTATACGCATTTTATGTGTTTTGTTTTATCGTGGAGTTCTTTTTTAGGTTATAGAATTAGAGATTATTTATGCCTGGGATGTTAATTAATTGAGAGTTGTTTGCAATTTGGGTTTTTTCCTCTTTTTTTTTTTTCGGTTTTCCTCTGTTAGCATCATTGAAGTCTAAGGTGCAAAGGAATAAAATGACAACTCATGGTGAGCCCCTCGAGTATAGGTGCCTCATTCGTGCAACCAATGGAAAAAAGACCATCTCTACTTCGGTATGGACGTCCTTGAATTTTGTTATATTTTTTTCTTACAGTTATGTAAAATCTTATATGTTGATTTAGTTAGTAAGGCTGTGTGCAACTTACTTTTGTGCTGGTAATCGAGTTGGAGTGTTGCTTATTTGTGTACCGTACCAAGGTTATGTAGAAAGATTTGAAATAGAGATAGAGATATCTTATACCACAAAAGCTAATTTCTGGATGCATGCAGGAAAAGAATAAGAAACATCGTTTCTGGAGTAATTTAGATGCATGTGTTTCTTGTATGTTGGTTGTTTGTTTGAAAACTGCTTCTTCGCTGTAGAGGGTTTTGTTCTCTGGGTTCTTCCTCGCCTGTTGTTAATCAGAACCTACCTTCGCTAATTAATATGTCAGAGGAAAGGGCTCTTGCAATTCAAAGAGCAAATCAGAGTTGGAGGTTTCACTTAGAAGTGGTAATAAATAAAAGCTGGCAATTTTATGTTCTACTGACACTGAAGAAGAATAGACGAAGATTCTGGAAACCGTATATACTTAACCGGCATGTATTCATTATATTTCCTTATTTTGGTTGATGGTGTTTCTTCATTTTCGCTCATCAGGTCGGGGCAAAGGATCACCAGCGCTTTCAAGCTTCATATGCAACCATTCTCAAGGCTCACATGACAGCATTGAAGAAGAGGGAGAGGAAGGACAAGAAAAAGGCAGCAGGGGCTGAGAAGAAAGAAACCAGCGCAAAGAAGCCAAAGAGGGCTTGAACTTGAAGCTTCCCTAATTCAGTTTTAACACACTGTTCTAGTCCAAGAATGGTGAGGTCTGTCTCTAAAACTTTAGGTCCTGGAAAGTTCAGAAAGATAATTTTAATGCCCAGTTGCTGAAATTGATGGAATGATTTTGTTTTATGCCCATTGTTGGATATGGTTGACATTTTCATCAGAGGAAATTTTGGCACCAGAAAGCAATTGTTGATATCATGTATCAGGTTTTTATTGGCCTTAAGTAATTCTCCTTGAAGTTGTCATTAAAGTATGTTATTATTTATTAAATTATACAATATGATAATGAATTAATAAATGAAACAATAAATATTGTCTAAGAGTTTATTATTTGATTTAGATTTAAATTTTTGTTTACTACTAAAGTAATTTATATTTTAATAAAAATTAATATTTGAAATTAAAATTCATTTTCCACTAATTAATAATAAAATAGACATAAATTTATTTTTAGTAATTAAAAAAGAAAATTAGAACATTAAAAGTTAAATCATGTTATATGAAAATGATATATTATCTCATATATTGAACATTAATAATATATTATTTGTAATATATTTTTTACAATATTCATGTCAATACAAGTATATTGAAATTTGATAAAATATCTTTATTTAAAATAAAATTAATTTTTGATGATAAAAAATGAAAATTCGATATCCATTTTTAAAATTGGTTGAAATTCCAAGATTATCATACTTGAAAAATGTTGTGGTAGTAAATTTGATTTTAATTCTTAAATTTTCGACTCTAAATATAGTTTATAAGTATATTAAATTTATTTAAAATTATAATTATATCAAAAATTATATTTAATCATGAAATAAATTTAATATATACATAATTAATAAATATATAATAGTGGTTAAGTTGACATATTTTATTAATATAAATTACCTCCCCTAATAATTTTTTTTTTTTAAAAGTAATTTTACTCAAACTGCCCGTACAAGGTATAAGAAATAAGAGAGACCAGATCAATTGGGCACTGGTTTCACCTCTTGCTGTCACCCTCTCTACCCACAACTTCATTTGTCGCCAAACCTTAGAACTGGGGCTGCTGCTTCTTCTCCTTGCCGACAACAACGGTCCCCCGCAGGTGAGCTCTGTAGGCCGACGCTTGCTGCCAGCGCATCGAACTTTGATTTATTAATTAGAAAGAAAGCCTGTACAAAACAGAGCCACCTCTGTCTCGCAGTGTTAAGCTGAAGTTTTTAGATATAAAGGAGAAACCCAACATACCTTTTCTTTTAGTCTCTAACAGTTTTTATTCTATTGGGTTGGTTTTATTTCTTTGTATAAGCTTTTGGGTTGTCATTTTCTCAATCAATCCAGTACAGCAGACAGGTTCGTTAAATTTCTGTGAAGTTTTGGTATTGCTGGCGTGGTTTTGTATAAGATTGTTATTCTGTAATTTTAGCTCTTATAAATTGATCTATCAGTAGCCAAAGTTTGGGTCTTCGGTTTTGTGGGCGGTCGTTCCTTTTCGTTCTTTTATGCTTATTCTATCTATTTGGTGATATAGAAAAATGTGGGGAAGGAAAGAAAAATAATGGCAATATTGCTAATCTTGTTGAAACTTGAAACTTTGATCTTTACAATTTTCATTTAACTTGGAGCTATTTCCCGAGCTTGACTTTGAGCTATTTGTCGAGCTTGAATTGTAGCTGTGGTTGATCTCAGGTTCAAGCTTCTAAATGAACTGAGCTTGAGCCAAACTTGAATATTTCATATTTGAGTTGAGCTTAAGCTCGAGCTTATCACAAAACTAATGAGCTTGAGCTTGGACAACTACAAGCTTCATTCGACTCATCTCCATCTCTACAATTCACTAGCATTAAAGCATTAAAGAGATTATATGTTGAAAAAATTGGATGGCCCATTCAAGTGGTAAGCCTTCTAAAGGAAGGCTGGCTAGGCTTGGTTAAGAATATTACGGACCTGGTTCAGCCTGACATAAGCAGTCTCTTTATTTCCTTTCCTCCATTGTCGTTGCTGCTGCTTCTTACTTTTATTATCTTTTTATCTTTTGATATTACAGAGTAGGTATTTTGGAGAAGACGTTTGGCCATGGATTTCTACCATAATTACGATATTGACCTCACTGTCAATTTTATTCATAGCCATAACTTCACCAGAGTCGCATTACAGGTAAAAAAGGGGAAAGTTTCACTGGAAAACACATTTTTATGTATAAACATATATATACTCTGGTGTCATACCATAGAAAAGCGATGAGCTTTTTTTGGATACTTGAATCTAATTTTTAAGCTAATTGCACAAAAAATGTGGTTCTGTTGGAGTGACAGTTTCCAGATGAGTTATTGAAGGATTCAGTAAGAGTAGTGAATGCTCTTAGAAACAAACTTAATTCACTCAAAGAAGAATCTGTGAGTGAAGAAAATGGTGAAGATAGAAGAAAAACGGAGGTTAGGTTATTTGTAATGGCAGACACAACATATGGTAGCTGTTGTGTTGATGAAGTTGGAGCTTCCCATGCTGATGCTGACTGTGTCATTCATTATGGACATACTTGTCTCAGCCCGTGAGTATTGGTTCATTTATGATGCATAGTGACTGGTAATCAATAATAAAATTAGGATTATTGAAGATTATTATTCTTTTTGTTGTTTGCCATTGATTGGTTTTTATTTTCTCATGCTAGTTATTTGTTTTGCATTGATAAGTGTATGCATGTATATATGTTAATGTATGTGCTCATTTGAAGCAATTTTGGTAGCAGGACATCGAATCTTCCTGCATTTTTTGTTTTCGGAAAGGCGTCCATTAATGTTTCCAGCTGTGTTCAAAGTGTATCAAATTATGCCTTGAATCAGAACAAGCCTATTCTGGTATAGTACAACTTCAACTTCTATATCTTTATTTCTGAACCATTTGAGGCTGTGGTAGTGTTTTTCAGTAAAAGAAAAATTCGGACTATTTTATTGTTGTCTTGTATTTTAATCAAATAATGGTTCACAAAAGGAATTAAAGATGAAGAGTTATTGTAAGATGACCATTTTAGTTCTCTTACTAAATGCAGAAGACATATTCCTCCTTAAGCTTCTAAAATCCTCCTTGTTTATACATAAACTAATTAAATGCTAGTTCATAATGTTTGTGATATTTAAATTACTATTTAACGTGGTCTTGGAGACTTTTCAGCTGCTTTATTCCCTTGTATTCCACTATGGGAAGTATTAATGGTTATCAACTAAATCTAGGTAAGAAAATGTGTAGAAACTGAAAATTTCAGACATTTGAAATGAAACAGTAAAAAGAGTGCCTCAAATGCACCTTGCCTTGGTGCCCCAATAGAGCTTTGTTGAACATGCCTTATATGGAAATTGGAGGTTCACCAACTGCCAAGGCCTTTCCTTGCCCGAACTACGTACTACCTTTTAATATCCTTGATCTATTTCACAATTGCTCTTATATTTTCTTTCTTTATGTAGGTTCTATATGGCTTGGAATATGCACATGCAATTCCTTATATTAAAGAACTGTATGCAACAGCGTCAATGCAATCCAGGCTTGAGTGTTCAGAGTTGCTGTTTGCTGATGTTATGTGCTCAGCAATTAATCCATCTGACAAACAAACTAATTTAGATGGGCTTGCAATGATTGGTGATGTTGTTGCTACCAATCATGTTGGTGAAGCAGCTAGTTGTAGACATAGGATTGGAGGGCTGATCTGGAACTTGCCTCATGGGCACAAGATGGAGGACTATTTGCTCGTGTGGGTTGGTGCTGACAATTCAGCTTTTGCAAATGTTGTGCTGACATTTAACGGCTGTGAAATAGGTACAAGTATTGAACCATTTTTCTTAAAAATTTGTTGCAACTTTTTGTTTAGATTTATCCATCCAGCATCTGTACGCTTGCTAAATAAATGATCGTGCATGTTGCTTTACACTTGCTTTCATGGAAAATCATGTTGGTGAGACATTTGCCTTTAACACCTTTCGTTGTCTCATTCTAAACGATTGACATCCAGATACATTGACTTCGGTGTGGTTAGTCTCCAGTGGTGTTATTCTGTGCTCAGTATCTAGCGTTTTGCTTGTTAATCAATGCTTGAGTTGTGTTTGTTTTTCATTATTGAGCTTGTCATCAGTCATCCCATTTGTCCCATTGTGGTTGAGAGAACATCGAAATAATTTTTCATTGTACTTGGTGACTACAACATTAGAGTTCTAGTGAAAATTTTTGTATTCTAAAAACTATAGCTGCAAATGAATTAACATTAAGTTGGCATACATTTGATTGATATCTAGTGTACACAAAGTTCAAGGAAATAGTTTTACTTTGTTATCCTCTACTCATCCTCAATTTGATTTAGTGTTGCTTCCTTTAGTCAGGTATGATGCAAAAGAAAGTTGCTTGGTGACAGATTTATCCCAACAGAGAAGGATTCTAAAGCGTAGGTATTATACTAGAATTCTTTATCGTTTATGTTTTTTCCCCTGAACTAAAACTCAGATCCATTTGGCTTATATCCTGAATCCTTGATACATTATTCTCCTTTTTTGTGGAGGTTCTCCATTAATGCCGTTAATGTTTGTGTTTTGTTTATTTTAAATGCTTTTCTTGTAGATATTTTCTGGTCGAGAAGGCTAAAGATGCTAACATTATTGGAATTTTGGTGGGAACTCTTGGTGCAGGTATGCTTTGTTTGGCTTTGTAGTTTTTATGGTTCATTTATATTATCTATACTATTTGTTTGTTGCCAATATTGGAAAATGTCATACTTCTGATGTTGTTGCTATTGCTAGCTTACTACCGTTGACTTTATTTATTTATTTTGATGTAGCTGGTTACCTTCACATGATTCATCAAATGAAAGATCTAATCATTAGTGTTGGGAAAAAGGCTTATACTCTAGTTATGGGACGACCAAACCCTGCAAAACTTGCTAACTTTCCGGAAGTAAGCGTTGAATCCAGATTCATTTATGGTGTATTTATGATCATCACATAACCTTAGTACTTTGGAGATCGTATCGTAACAACTCACCCTTCATGGCAGTGTGATGTTTTTATCTATGTTTCCTGCGCCCAAACTGCTCTCTTGGACAGTAAAGAGTTCTTAGCTCCGGTTATCACTCCATTTGAAGCTATGATAGCTTTCAACAGGTTTGCATTTATTGTTGGGTCTGTTATCCTGACGGAAGGAATTTATTGGGTGGTGGAAATTTGGCATGATCTTAATGTTTATTGTTTCTAATTATTTACTTATGTTTTGACAGAATATGGATTTGGTTGTTATTGTTTTGACAATGTCATTTTGTAGAGGAAGCCAATGGACAGGAGCTTATGTGATGGAATTTCAGGATTTGATTAATTCTACTCCTATAGAAGTGAGGGACAAACCTGAGGAAGAAGCAAGGTTTTCATTCATTCAAGGCAGATACGTAGAGGATTTTGACTTGCAAGGTTGGTTTCAGTTAGTTACTTTTCCATTGTTGCTGCTTGATTTGCCTGAATTACGTTGTCATGTTGAAATTTGTTGTGTCCTTTTGTCTGTCAAGAATGTAGGATATCCACTGTTAACTTCTTAATTTGAGTTCTTGAAAATCAACTTCTAATATCTGGATATTATTTCAGTTGAAAACTGCAGTTCGTATAATTTAAAAAACACATAAATTTAGATTTTTTTGATTCGTTCGGAGCTTTAGCAGTTGATAGACGATGAATTACGCAACAGGTGGTAATTCTTCTTTTTAAAATCATAAGAAGGTAACCGGATTTGAACCGTGAACTTCCCCTCATATTAAGAAAGTAGAGATTGACTAGACTATCTTAGTTGGTTTGCACGTTAATTAGATCTAGTTATTTCAGAAGACGGAAGTTTAATGGATAAATGCTGGATTACGTTTGGTTAAGCAGAGAACGTGGAAGAAGAAGTTGGAGGGTTAGCTTTAGCAAATGCAACAGAGAAGGCCTTGCAATTGCATGACAGAAACTCTTCCTCGCTTGTCAGGGCAACAATAAAATCCGGAGCTGAGTACTTGGCCAACAGATCTTATCAGGGTCTTGAATTGCATAATGAGAATTCCATGCCAGAGCCATATCTGATTGGCAGGACTGGAAAAGCATCAGGTTACGAACATGAAAAAACCAGGGTTGGTAACTCCTGATCGATGAAATAAGGAGAAAAAGTGCCCTGGATTAGCTACATTTTTGCAGACAAGAATTAGAGGTTTGATTCTCCATGACAGATGCCTGATTTAACAACTTGCTTTGGCAGATTACTGTAGCTGAGATTAAACATATACATCACAGGAGCCATTACTTTGCTGTGCTATCAAATATAAATGGGAGTTACGAGTTATGACCTGTCTCTGGCTTGTCGAAAATTACCACTCCTTCAAATATAAATTAAAACATCCTTCATATTTGATTTTGCTAACGTTTTGCTTTAACCATGAGGATGTAATGATTAACGAAATAAAACCAAACAATGGTTATTGGCTATCGATTTTGAAAAAGGTAAACAACAGGCTAATTCAAGACACGATTACAGAGCCTAAACGATAGTTTCCACTCCAATTTAATGAAACTGAACCAAAATCATTTGCAGTTAAACATGTAAAGACGATCAGTTTTAAGTAGAGAAATCCCAATCAACTTTTGGGTATTGACGAAGATCTGGATTTATTTCAGCTAACAGCAAGGCAGAGATGATGGAAACCAGGAGCAACCAACGCTTTCTTCAAGCTCTTATAAGCTATCAGGCTCATTAGTAAATGGGTAGTGTTGATTTTCTTTTATCATGTTTGTTGTAATTCCAGCAGAGATACAATGAATTATGGTTCTTTTAGCAATATTGAGGATGTCTTGGCTTCTTTTGATTGCATGTTTCTTATGAATTCACCTCCTCAATTTAGTGGAATTTAATAGATTGTTGATTGGTCTGGAATTGGTAGACGGTTTACATGAGTTTTATACTCATAGTGGATCAGGGTTCTCTGTTCCTTAAACTTGGTAGAGAAGGTAGAGTTGCTTAAGCTATGGAAATGTAAGATGAAAGGGTGGAAGAGACATATCCCTCGATGTTATGACATAGACGTCCTTAGTTTAGGATATAGTAACATTCAATGTACTGGTCAGTGAACATTGCAAGGACAGGATGGTTCCAAAGGCTCAAGGGTTGATCCAAACGACTGAGTCAGCAAGAAGTAGAGCCTGATGTTGACACTTATATTTCATTGATTGATTCAAAAGATCATGTTAAAATTCAAGCAGATCATCCTCCTCGTAACATCTATGAAGTAGATAAAATCCAAAACGCACAAGAAATGTCCTTTGGACTCTATTCACATCTATCTATACAATACTAATGAATCGATTCAAAAATATCAATATCAATTTAAAATATTTTAATAATTTCAAATATATTTTTTTAAAAACCTAAACGATATTTTTATTATATATATTACCATTTATTTGATTTGATTTTATAATAAATATATCTCATATAAATACTAATATATATCATATATATAATATATATTCATAAATATATATGTAATTTGGTATTTATCAATATATATCATGATATACATTAATAAATATATTTATATCATATATAGATATATTTATGTTTCATTAAATATTTTATATTGTATATATATATATATATATTAAAAAATAAAATTAACATATGAGTAAGAGAAAACTAATAAAAAATATAAAATCATCAAAATTACATATAATAAAAAAATTGAATATAGTAATCATATGATAAAAATAATAAAAAATTAAATTAAAAGTTAAACTAATGTAAGAAGAAAATTGATATTAATTATAATTTTGTTATTATTTAGTAAAATATTTTCTTCAATTTATTATTAATGATATTTCAAGAAATTATTTAACTTAAAAAAGATTAAAGAATAATCATTAGATTGAAGTTTCAATATATGCATACTCGGATCTAATTTAATTTATATTAAAATATATTAAATTAGAATTAAAATTTTTAAAAATTAAATTCTATATTTTCTTAAAAAAGAATGCCGTGTATGGTATGTTGCTTACGTTTTGTCCCTCTCAACTAAACCGACTTTATTATAAATTATAATTTCGATGGTAATAATTAAAAAAAAATTCATTTTTATTATTAAATTGTTATTTTTATATTTAACTCACTGATTAATTACTATAAATAATTATTCATTTGATAAAATATATATAAATAATAATTACCAAACTCAGACAGTCAAGACTCATGCAGTAAATAAACTTCGATTTTAGCCCCTATAATCAACCTTCTATTGATTATACCATTTACAAAGTTTTTCATTCCACGTGTCATTTTTCAATTCGACAATAACTTCATATTATATACTATTTTATTATTATTATATTATAGTTTTATTTTTTAGACAATAATGTATTTTTAATTTTATATATTTTGTATCTTTAAAACATGTATGATCGATTAAAATGAAATTTAATTAATCATAAAAATAAGAATTACAAATTAATTCCGAGTAATTTTTCATAAATCATTATATAAATATATAAAAACTTAACATGAAAATCATATTATCGAACGATTTAAAATAATTATCGTAATCATAATAGGAGGATAAGATGATTGTTAAATGGATATATATTCGAGAAGAATGGAATTGCGGAAGTAAAGGCTGATTAAGCGGAAGAATTTGAAGGGTGTTTATGTTTGAAAAGTAAGGTCGAATGCGATTAAGGTATTGTTCAAAGCATATGCTTTGTTTCTTTTGTCTTACTTTGCATACGCCTTTCTTACACTTTTCCGGTCATGAATCTTTCAAAGATGGGATTGCTGTCTGATCACCGACCTCAAAATTAATATAAATAGATAAATATTTGAATACACTTCTTTATAAATAAAAATTATTAATATTTTATTATTGAAAAATCAAGCTAATTGTTCTTATAAATTTTTTAAAATTTGTGGATATATGGAGAGAAAAACAATTGTATGAAATGAATGACACTTTGTCATGTTTCTACGTACAAACAAATTGATAACCAGTCAATCTTATAGATGATGTTGTGACTCACCTTTGAATACTGTCATTTACTTCTTGAATTTACCGTTTTATTTATTCATTAACATATTTATCAAAATACACAAGTTTATTATGCTTTAAATTAAAGGAGTAAGTTCAAAATAATAAAATCAATTATATAAATTAAAATAATTTTAAATAAAAATTGAAAAATAACAAATAATGAATGATAAAGCTAAGAAAATAGTCAAAATGATAAAAGTGTAAATAAGATAATGTATTATATTTTTATATTTAAACTATTAAAAAAGGAGGACATATGGCTTCAGTGAGACTAATCATTGTTGTCTAAGAACATAAGATAAGAAGACAGCTTAATCTTATACATATTTAGTGGGTTTAAGCCTAAATTATTGAATATGTCTGGACTCAAATTTTAACATTATTTCAACAATAATCAATGGTGCAATGGCCTCGATTAATTGATTTAGCTTATTTTTGTTTTTTTTTTTCAAATTAAATTATTACATATTTCTATAAAATTCATATTTAATATGGGTTTGTAGTAAAGATTTCACGCAGCTTAATTCATTAGTTTTGAAGATTGTTTTGTAAACCAAGATTGATATATGAATTAATGAAATTTACAATGATTTCTAAAAAAAAAAATCATTTTATTTGATCTAGTTTTTTGAATTTAATTTTTTAATATATTTTATTTATTTAAAATATTACAAATAATTAAATATTGACAACTAAAAAAGAGGGATTTCTTTGGTTATCATTTCATCAACTAATGACATCAATTGTCCAATTCAATAGAAATTTGTAATTTTTATTTTAATATGGCAGCCTCTAAAAAGAAAAAGACATCCTTGTCCTTAGAAATGCATGAATCTTGTCTATGAAGCCATTCAAACTAACCCCCCTTTAGTAAATACCCCAAAGAGAGTGGATATTATTAATACTCTCTCTATGTAACCCTTTATTGTTATTATTATGATAAATATTTAGTGACATTATATATATATTGATATGATAAGGTTTCTAGGCTTCTAACGGTCGCTGTCTTAGGGTGCAAATTCTAATAGTATCGTATTAGTAGTAACTAATAATTGATAATTGATAAATATATTATATAACTAATAAGTAAACATATTTTAAAAAAAATTATAAAAATATATAAAAATATCGATAATATGAAATAAAATTAATTAGTTGTATGTAGAAACTAGACAGCGGTGATGTATAAAAAAAAAAAAAACAAAGATTTGAAAATAACAGAACAATGTATGTGAAGAAGCATCAATCATCTTCCACGTTGATGAAGCAAGTCAAGTCCATGCCAGACATCCGTAGCCTTCACGCAGTTATCAGCAGCCAGCCAGCCCTTTTGCATGTTCAAAACTGATTTCTCCGCTACACATTTCCGCCCATCAATCACTATAAATACCACTCCTCTCTCCCACCTTCCTTTCCCATCCCAAAATAACCAGCCATGGCAGCCACTAACATGATCACAAACTCATTACTGTCTGTCCTTGTAGCCTTGTTCCTAGCCTACAGTAATGTAATGGCCCAGATCAATGTAGGTGATATTGTTACTCCTGATTTCTTCAATGGTATCATCAATCAAGCTGGAGCTGATTGTGCTGGGAAAAAATTTTATACCAGAGATGCATTTCTTAATGCTCTCAATTCGTATCCTCAGTTTGGTAAGATTGGCTCTGCTGATGATTCCAAGCGAGAGGTTGCTGCCTTTTTCGCACATGTCACCCATGAAACTGGACGTAAGATCTCTCTCTTTTCACCATCAAGTGATGAAATTATTGCTTTTAATTAGTTGAATGCATATATTATCAGAATCTATCAGCTGTAACAACGTTTTTATCTAATTTCCGGGTTTGATTATAACGTAATTCATCCAAGATTATATTTTTTTGACGTCATTTACCTTATACTAACATGAAATTATCATTGTTAACATCATTTTACAGATTTCTGCTACGTAGAGGAGATAAATGGAGCATCACAGGACTACTGTGACGAAACAAACACCCAATACCCATGCAACCCTAACAAGAAGTACTTCGGCCGTGGACCCATTCAACTAACATGGAACTACAACTATGGTGCAGCTGGCAAGGACAACAACTTCGACGGATTGAACGCACCTGAAACTGTCGCAAACGATCCTGTCGTTTCGTTCAAGACAGCACTTTGGTTCTGGATGAAGAACGTAAGGCCTGTGGTTAACCAAGGTTTCGGTGCAACGATTAAAGCTATCAATGGTGCAATAGAATGCAATGGCGGAAGCCCTGCTGCTGTTCAGGCTCGTATTGGGTATTACACCGATTACTGTAACAAGTTTGGCGTTCCACCCGGCGGAAATCTTAGTTGTTAGATTCTTCTCATAGGGACAACCTTAAAATAATGCTTGCTCTTTGCAGTTTACTTTGCTGGAGTAGCAGAAATAATCATCTGGCTGCTTGTCAGATTTGATGTATTTGCTAAACAGTGTCCAATAAAAATATAAGTGATTTTTCATATCCAACATATGATTGAAATTTCTAGATTATTTCACAAATTCGAGTTGTGTCCATATAATATATAATATTTAATAAAAATTTAATTATTTAATTAAAATTAAATAGCCTAAAATTTAACTATATTATTAATTATTTATCAAATTAAAGTTAGATATCATTAATTAATTCTGTAATATTCTAAAAATATGAAGGGATTATTTTATTATCAATTTATTGATTTTATATAGAGAGTTAAATCTCATAAATTTTATTTATTGAATACCATATCAATAAATTTATATCGTATATCAATAATTTATTAATAGAAAAAGTTAGAAAAATATTATAAATTTTGTTTTCAAAATCTTATTAATAATATTTAATAAAGTAAAACGTATGGAAAATGATGGTTATGTATATATAATTTTAATATTCAAATTAGATAATGAGATTAAATTGATTTGTAAAATAATTATTTATTTTCAAAATTTTACTTGATATCATACAAAATAATTATTTATTATTTATTTGTTGTTCATGCTTAAATTTAATAATTTCTTATATGATTAGATTAAGATTTGCTAACATTATCCTCTTTATTCTATTCATTTGAATCATTCATATTTTATTAATTTAATTTAATCATTTAATTATATCTTGTTAATTTTATCTTTTAGAACACATTCACGTATATATATGTATATATATATTAAATATACTATCAAATTAATATAAATATCTTTCATAATATTAATTAATTTTAAAAAAAATTAATAATATTCAAAATGCTATAAATAATATCATAGATGAATAGGGAAAAAGAACAAAAGGAATTGCCGGCCAAATGGGAAAAAAGGACAATAAGAATGGGCAAGTCTTTCCCTTAAAGACTACAACCTCCCAGCTTGCAAATATTTAGAGCTCTAGCCTGTAGATTCATGTTATATTAAAAGAAATCATTACACTTAACAAATCTACCATCATTTTGTTCCTATAGATTCATGTTTACGTAATTTATATTGTTTGACATGTATTCCATGCCAAACTTTTTTTGCAAATTTCTGCTGCATGGGAGAGAAAGATGGAGCATCAAAGGACTACTGTGACGAAACATACACCCAATACCCATGCAACGCTAACAAGAAGTATTACGCCCGTGGACCCCTTCAGCTATCGTGGAATTACAATTATGGTCAAGCTGGTAATGCCAACAACTTCGATGGATTAAACTCACCTGAAACTGTTAGAAACGACCCTGTAGTCTCGTTTAAGACAGCACTCTGGTTTTGGATGATTAACGTACGGCGTTACGTTGACCAAGGTTTTGGTGCAACCATTACAGCTATCAATGGTGCAATAGAATGCGGAGGTCGAAGCCCTGCCACTGTTCAGGCCCCTATTGCGTATTACACTGATTGTTGTAACAAGTTTGGGGTTGCACCTGGCGAGAAGCTTGGCTGTTAGATTCTTCCTAGACGACCATCGGAAATAATGCGTGTGTTCGTGTAATTTATCTACAGAAATAATCTGGCTACTTGTCAGAGCTTGATGTATTTCCTTAAAGCACTGAAATAGTAATTTCAGTAATTCTAATTTGGTTTGGTTGGTATTAATCACACGTGCCCTTCAATATTTGGATTTCGATTTTTAGTTTTTATATCTCCCATTATTTATAAATATCTCAATTTATTTACAATTTTAATTAACTTCATCTCAATAATTTTTTAATTTATTATAATTAAAATGTTTTAGTTTTTTAAGAATTAAAAAAGGAAAAATGTTTTTGCATCAAAAATGTAATTAAGGATATCAATATATAAAATATAATATTAATTTAGTATTATCTAAATACATTGTATAAGTTTTTAAAAAGACTAGAAAAGAATTTTTTTTATCCTAATCATAACTTCATAAATCAATTATTTTTATCTATATCTAAAAATTCATGTTGATTTTATTTATATTTAATTAAATCAAAAAATAAATTATTTTGATATAATTTATTGTTTAACCCAAAATAAAAGTCCATGTATCACAATACATAATATGATTTTTCTTTTTTAATCTAAAAAAAAAACATAATGACTCATTTATTAATCTATTTAAAATAATAAAAACAGATCTGCTTTTATTTTTTTAATTAATTTTAATGTCAATTTAAAGTAAAAAATTGTTGTTTACTTTATAAAGTTAAATCTCATACTTTTAATTGATTTTATTGGAAGAAAACAATGAATATTATTTCAATTAATTTATATAATTTATTCATTATTTTCTAAACCAAAAAATAATGAATCTCTATTCTTTAATTAAAGATTTTTAAATTCGAAATCGAACATGACTTTTTAAATTTGAAAAAAAATTTAAATTATTCGACAATATAATTCCCCTAAAAAAAATCACATTTCTCCTACAAATTAAATTGAGAAAAGAAATGGTTTTGATTTGATTGAAATATCATATTACATATATAAAATATATATATTTGATAAAAACATTTTATTTTATTTATAAAATTAAGAATAAGACAGGCATATTTTATGAAAATATTATATGTTTTAAATGTTTCATTTTAATGAATTTAAAATATTATATTTTAAATGATATTTTAAAAATATTTTATTTTTTATATTTTTAAAAATAAAATAATTTTAAAATTTCAAATTTCAAATTTTTAAACTGAAGATTTGGTTAGATTTGGTTAAAGATTTTGGGCAATTTTCCTGTAAAAAAATTTTAAAATTCTTTATTTAATATGAATTAAAATAAATTTTGATTTGATGTATTTTTTAGGTTGACTGTCACGCGGTCAATGATGTAACATTAAATTCTATGACATGATAAAAAAATTAAATATGACCGCTGATAAAATCAATGCCAAGTGACAATAAACTCTCAACGTCAGTGCTATACATGTACTTATAATAATAATAATAATAATAATAATAATAATAATAATAATAATAATAAATATATAACTAATTAATAATAAAAATGAAATCCTTGTGAAAATGGCATAACAAAAATGAAATCTTTATGAAAATGACAACACGTGCGACAGTTTATATTAGTTCGGCACTAATTCTTTGCCTACGTTCACTTTTCCTAAGTCTCAACTTAGGGTTCCACTAAAATACAATCAATTACAACAACAATTCCACAAATGAATCTTAAAATCCAGTGTTTTTCAGGCTCACACTCAAATCTTTATAGTAATCAATCTCACAAACTCTCAATTATAAATTAATGTCCAAGCATTAATCACACACCACCTCACAATAGCAAAATCTAATTCTTATATGTGGAAATACAATAGAATGAGAATTTACAATTAACAAAATACAAAATCACAAGTAAACTTACTTGTTCTTGATAATGGAAGCTCAAATGAATAATAACTTTGTATAAGTAGCCATTTGGAAGAAAGATATGAAAGCTGTATTTAAAAAATAGTCGTTAAAAAAGGTTTAAAACTTTTATGCAAAGTCGCATATGGCTACAAATTTAAAAATCACTTAAGAAAAATGGGAGGGAAATGAGGTACGGTCGTACTAATATTGGTACGCCCGTACCAAAACAATTTTTCTGACAAGCAATTTTCCTGCGAGCTCTCGTGCAGTCGTACCACCCAATGGTACGCCCGTACTGTTAGTTTGTTTAATGATTAAGCAGCGGAAGAAATTTAAAATTTTCATTTTAAAACAATAAAACAAAAGAAGATCTTTGCATCAAAACACAGAAGAACTAGTTTAGAGATTAGATGTGACATATTGGATAGTAACTCTTACTCTATGTGCAGATGTCCTTCGTTCTTTATCTCTAAAACGTTTATGGTTGTAGCAAACCAAAAACCACCAAAATAAGCAGCCTCCAACAGTATCCACATGAAACAAGGAAGTCCAAGCAAGCAACTAATTGCTTCTATCTCCTTTCCTGTGAACTAGTAAAGAAAAAGAAGAAAAATCTTATGGAATTTTCGTCTTCCTCATAATTACTCTTGTGAAGGTCGAATTCTCCTTCTTCAGAAGAGTGTATTTTCGGCCAAAGGAAGAAGAATGGTGTGGTTTGACCCAATTTTGGTTATAACAATATATTTATACTCCAAAATTAGGTTAAACTGAAACCCTTTCA
>CANYBF011771981.1:0-22499 GCA_948192965.1 Dalechampia spathulata | reverse complement strand
TGGATATTGGGTTATTGGCCACCACTTGAGTGCTACTTGCAACCTTTATTGCTGAAGCACCTTCCTCTTTTTTTTGATTAGCCGGCTGGTCAAATGCTACTTCAGCAATAGCCTTCCCAGTCACGCTTGCCAGCTTTATGGATAAAGATGCAATTTCATCATCTTTTTCCTTGGTTTTGTTGATGAGCTCCTCTACCAATTTGGTCAAGTTGGCAACTTGTTCTTCAAGTGAAGTAGTGTTGGTCATCATCACAGACATAGTACCACCAGGACTTTTTGGAGAAGAAATTCACAGATTTGATTATGGAGTGAAACTTCCACCTTGACTTTCTTCCTCGTCACAGGACTTTAGAAAGGATAAGAAACTGGATTCCTTTGACACTCCAATTTTTACCCCCATCTTTGGTGAAGGCATCATTTGTTGTTGCTCATATAACTGTATGATCGACTTTATCTTTGTCATGGTGTTGGGACTTTCAGCAGCATTTGATCCACCAAGCAACGGGATAGGAGTTTGGACTTGACCAGTTGTTGAGCGAAGGTTGTACTTCCTTGGTGCCATGGAGTCGCTCTTCTCAGATGCCATTGATGTTGAAATTTTGATTTTTTTTTTCAAAATTGGAGATGAGAGGTAGAGAGTGTCTCACTGGACGTGCCAAAATTTGTAGTACGCAAAATCTATAAAACAAAATGAATTGAATTAGAAATTGAGCAATAAATAATTTTATTAATTTGAAATGGGTTACAATCTCTAATATAAAATTCTATAATAAAGAATTTAAATCATCCGATTCGAATTTTGAAGTAAGAACTTGATTCAAAGGCTTTTGTAGCTTGATCTTGAATCAAACTTGATTTTTGGAGAAGAACATGATTCAAGTGCTTTAGGGGCTTAATCTTGAATCAAATTTCACCTTGGATGAAGAAAGCCTTGATGAACACCTTGATGAACTTGATGAACACCTTGATGGACTCCTTGAACGCCTTAATGAACTCGAAGAACACTTTTGATCTTGAAGAACACCTTGAGGTCTTGAAGGCTTGAAGAGCTTGTAGCTTGTGAGTTTCTTGTTTCTTCTGGCTTCTGGCTTCCAAATGTGTCTTTTGGAATGAAGGGAGG
Source organism: Dalechampia spathulata (assembly GCA_948192965.1). Lineage (NCBI taxonomy): Eukaryota > Viridiplantae > Streptophyta > Magnoliopsida > Malpighiales > Euphorbiaceae > Dalechampia > Dalechampia spathulata. Next base: position 21,379 of record CANYBF011771981.1, on the reverse strand, counting down.
CCTCATATTTATAGTGATTTGAAGAAGAAGGAATTTACATATTTGATCTTAATCTTCACTTCAAAACAATTATCCCTTCATTTATTTATTATTTTAATAGTATTTATCTTACTATTAAAATAATTTAAATTTAGATAATAAACCAAATAATTTTGATTGGTTTAAAATCTATTTAATTTATTAGATTAAGATAATTGTTTAATCTAATTATTTTATAGATCAAAAATATTTTTTTAATTGATCCATAAAATGTATTTCATTTATTAAATTAAAATAATTATTTAATATAATTAATTTCATAGATCAAAAATATATTTAATTAATCTAGAAATTAATTTGAATTTTTTTATATCTATAATCATGTTTACCTTTTTTATTATCCACTTATCCACCCTTCTCACATCTCGTCATTATTTACCTCTCCTCTCTCCCTTCCCTTTTTCCTTCATTCTAGAAATTAGATAAAGATATTTTTTTATGAATTTATTTGTAAAATTGGAGAAGCAAAAATTTACATTTTGAAGAAGAAGAAAAGAAAAAGGGAAGTATATGTGATTTGAGGTGATATATAAGAATTTATTTAGGATTATTTTTTCAGTGAGAATAATTTGTTATGTGAGAAAAATTAATATTAAAGAATTTGTTATAAATTTATTTTATTAAAATTGTTAAGTTGACATATTTGTTTATTTTGTATCTTAAATATTTATTGTTATGATGTTTATATGATTTATGTAATGAGATAATTTTTAAAAAATAATATATATGAAAAATATAATAATAGTTATTAGAAAATAATTTGCATGAAAAATAATAATATTATGATTTTGGAAAACAATATTATTAGTTATTTTTATATTAATGTTGGTTTAAAGTAATCACTAGAAAATAATTAGGTAGTGTTATATTTTGGTAATTAATTTTTTGTGGATTTGTTTTATTTTAGGTTATCTATGAATAATCAAGGAGTGATTCAACCATTTTATCGTGGTTGAAGATAAAAGGTAAGAATAATTACATTGGTTGGTTAAGTCCAAAATAATATTATGTTTGTTTAAAATAATTTTAAAAATTAGTTAATATTGAAATTAAATAACATTGAAAATTAATTAAAGGTTTTTTTTGACAATGAAGAAAACATGTTATTGAAATTGAAATATGTCTCTTTACCTAATAAACTAATTATGTCATTCTACAAATTATTTAAATGCTTTATGATTAAAAAATTTTGAATATTCTACTTGGTCGATGCTTATAAGGCTAATATATTTAAAAGTATGTTATTCTGATGCTTTTTATTCATAGTTAAGTAGCACCAACCTGATAGGATCATTCGTTAATTTGGATTTGCTCAACTCATTCCTCGTCCACCCTTATAAATAGAATATCTGCATCAATCTAACTTGCATAATCAAAATGTGAATTGATTATTGAGGTTCTTGTTGCTTCTAACAATATGCATTATTATTCCAAATATATTGAATAATACCATAAAGTTACAAGAAGGTGAATCTCATTTAGGGGTATACAATTTAGAGCTTTTGTAAATATTTAATCTGAAAATTATTTTGTTTCTATTTAGATATTTTACTTTCATAACTTATATTTTTTTAATGATTTGTATAGATCGATGCCTTCAAGTATATCTCATTAACTTCCTAATTGAAATTATGTCGAAAACTTGCTCATAGTGATCAAACAACATTACAAGAGCAACGTCGTATGACAACTATATCACATTCTCAATCAACCCCTGAATCAGTTGACTATCCTTTTCTTGTTGATGATCAGTCTGCAAAAACTACTTCACGTGCTTCATAACATACCAATTACCATTGGCATAAACATCAAGATGTTCCTGAAAATATTTTATCCCCGAAACATCATAGAGAATTAAGAATCGGGAGTCAAAAACTCGTTAATGTGAAGAGCTCTTGTTTTACTAATAGGATCTTGTCAACCGATTCCATATCATATATCTTTACATGATCAACATTCATAACACAACATACCATTTACTCTGTATTTTTCTTCAAGTTTTGCAACTAAGCCATCTACTTCATTTTTTCCTCCTACATTTCAATATACACCCTCTTTTCCATTTGTCTCACCACCTTATCATATCAAACACTCTTCTTCATTCATCCTACCATCTTTTGAGGTAACACAATCTTCTTCATGCATCCTACCATTATTCACACAATGATCTACATATTCTTTCCTATCAAGCCAATTCATTACCTCTAGATCTAACACTCATTCTTATTCATTCATACCTCTACTTCACAACAAACTAAACCACATCCCAATATTTTTATCTAGCTTATAGTATTCCACATGATGGTACATTTCCTATTAATTATGGAAATTAATATGATGATGATGGTGGTGGTGGTGGTGGTGGATGATCGTGCTAGTTATGATCATATACATGATTCTCATTATATAGACATAGATACTTCTCATAGAAATGCTAGAAGATAAATGAGTCTCAAATCAAGAATAAGAAGAAGAGATTAAGACATCTAAATTTTTTTTAATTTACTTATTCAATTATATCTTCATGTTTTGAAAATTATATTATACTAAATTTATTTTATCTTCCATACAACAACTATCATCTCTCTAATAATCAATTTATCTTACAAGCAAAATAATATTAATTACCTTAATAATAATAATAACAATAACAACAACAATACTAATAATAATAATAATACTATTAATCATTTCTTAATAATAATAATAATAACCATTATAAAAAATTACAATAACAAATAATAATAATGATTATAAATAAATATGTTGATATTTATAAATTATAAAATAATAATAATAATAAATACTAATGTTACCAATAATAATAATAATAATAATAATAATAATGAACATGGTAATAATAATAATAATAATAAATAATAATAACAATTCTATTTGCATTAATAATTATACATAATAACTATTAATATGAATAATAATTAAAAATAATAATACTCATGATTACAACTAATATTGATAATAATAAATTATTATAAATAATAATAATAATAATAAATATTCATACAAATAATTATTATTATAAATAATAAATATTAATATAAATAATACTTACAAATAATAATAATATTGATTACAATAAATAATAATAATATTAATTACAAATAATAATAATAGCAACAATAATAATAAATTATTATTATTATTATCATTTTTATGACTAATAATACTAATGATCATGGTAATAATAATAATAATAACACTATTAATATTAATAATTATACATAATAAATATTAATATAAATATTAGATAAAAATAATAATACTTATAATTACAACTAATAATAATAACTAATAGTAATAAATATTCATACAAATAATACTAATGATTATAAATAATAATAATAATAATTATTATTATTATTATTATTATCAATAATGATAATATCATTCATCTACTAATAATAATATCAATAATAATAATATCAGTAATAATAATAATATCATCTAATCATTTTTAAAATATTACAAGTTACGTTTAGAATAATATTACAAATTACATTAATATTAATATCACCATTCACCATTTTCATAATCATTATAAAGTAATAATAGAAACATTATAAAAAATATTATCAATAATTATATATCATTATTTTTTAATTATTATAATATAATCATATAAATATTAATAATTATTCATCATTTATCAATCATTACATATTTTTTACATATTATTTAATAGTGGCAGACTGTAATAGTGCTAGCTACAGATTCGTAGTAGCTTTGATACCAAAAGGTGATGCTCTCATCCCAGGGGCCCCCACCGCCTGACCCAACAGGCATCATAAGGGAGGTAAATCACGGTACTTCAACGGCCTCCTAGATGGGATCCATCGTGAGGGAGGTAAATCACTAGCTACAGATTCGTAGTAGCTAGTGACAGATTGGTGAGCCCTTGCAGTGATGGTGAGTTGGACGTCACTCTTCCAGGCACCTACCCAACATGCAAAGCTCATTTTCTCTTCCTTCTTGCCACGTTATCACAACTGTCAGAATTATTGACTGCCAAATTGTAAAATACATCTAAGATTGGAATTTCTTTGTCTTCCCCCACCAGGTGGCGTCTGGCAACAAGATTTTTTAGACGAATCTAGCGGTGGCGGTTGCAGTGAAGATAATATATATGAAGCTGGAACTTCGATACTGGCCTATGCATATCCGGATACATACGGGGTTTTCCTCGTGTGGAATACTCTTTCTTTCTACACGTCAGTGGGCATCGTGGTCTTAGTTATTGGTGGATTTCCTCTCAGGAATAAAATCTGCGTGTGGGTTCTAGCACAGGCCATAGGTATCACGTCGGTTTTTCTGACCTGGAGCTATATTTTGGGCATAGACTTCGTAAGGCCGGCCAGATTAAGGTCTCAAGTGTACAGAATGGCTCGTCGAATGGCTCCTGTTTGGGGAGCAGGGATTTATTTGGTCGGCACGATTCAAGTGCTTCGGTTGGTTGGTTGGACAATCAATACGTTTCGCAGGTTACCAACAGCGGATGATTAAATCAGGAATGATTATTACATAGTATTATAAATTAATTTATAATATAATAATATATATCAATTTTTTAATTAAATATTTAATATTTAATATATATATAATATTTAATAAAATTTAATATATATAATTATATTATTGATAAATTGATAATTATATGTGATAAATTAGATTCACATCAAATTTTCTTAATAAATTATGTGATGGGTTAATGTATTGATAGGTAACCAAAGTTTGATTATATTTTTATCAGCTAAGTCATTTCTTGAACAATATATTAAAACTTTTTAGTATTTAATTAAAATATGATATTATTTTTATTTATTTATTTATAATTTATATTATGTTAATAGTATGATGAAAGTGATGATAGATAAAATTATAAAATTATCGTTCTTTGTAAATATAGTATGATACAATTTGATAAAAATTTTGATGATTATTACAATTAAAATTATCATTAAAAATAAATTATTTTAAAATAATGTATAATCTTGGGAATAGTTTAGAAATAATTCATAATTTAGCAATGTAACAAATTTAATTATGTAAAATATTGGGAATAGTTTAGAAATATAAGTCAATATTTCAATATTAATATAAATTTTTTAAAATATTTTATATATAAGTTTAATTATCCAAATTGATTATAATTTTCAAACCATATTTATTTTATATTATTAGTTTAATGAATAATTACATTATGATTAAATATAAACAACAACAAAATTAAAATAAAATAAATTTTCTTTTTAAAATATATATATATATGACATATGCTTAAAGCTTTAAGTACAACAGTAATATCTAGTCTCGCATTAATACTATCATATGTATTGATTTTTTATTGTAATATTTAATGAAAATTGATGACTGAATCTGGTTTATGAATGCAAGAATAAAGATGTTACGTGTTAATTAACCAAAAGTGAGCGAAAAGGTTCTGTTGGGATTGTCGTCGGAACTTGTTTTGCAGGTTTTTGATCCTCAAGAAGCTTCCGTCTGCAACGTTGACATGCCTTGAAAGTCCAACCCCGTAGGCGATAAATGTGAACCAGGCTAACCATGGCAACTATTCCAAGCCAAATAAAAAGAGCCGCCTTCTTCATCCAAAACAGTTTGGCATATCTATGGAAACCAAATATGTCGGAGCCAAGAACAAAAAAGTAATACTCATTGCCATCGTCAATATCCAGGTACAGAATTTGTTTCAAATAGGGAATCCACTGATGATTAGGAAGGTCACCATAAGAGATGCAACAAAAGAGATGGTGTTGAAGGTCATGAAAAGTTTATGCGACTTTGGTAGAGAATAGCCGAAAACTGCAGTTCCTGATAAACATACATTGTGTTCGTTGCAACCTGACTGTTTAGATGAATCGGTAATATCTTCTTGCCAAACACCTCCAGGTGGGCTGCTCGCAGTTTCGAAAGTCACGGTGGCTACAGGAGTGGCTACTGTCATTAATAATTTGATCATCTTTATTTTTTAAAAATCTTTTTTGTTACTTGTTAATAAAATAATTCATGCATTGGCTCTTTATTTTATCCTTATTATATCATCTGATAATCCAAAAAAAATTAATAACAAAGTATATTTTAATTCTTTTTATTAAAATAAAAATAAAATAAGAATCATACATTTAAATTTACTTTTTCAAATAATTTTTTTTAATTATTAAAAATTAAAAATATATTTATCAATTTAAAATACAATAAGTAAATCATATAAACTATCATATAAGATGTAATTTATTTAAAAAATCATTAATAGATAGAATGAAGATAATGCTTGTCACATTAAAAAAAAAGATTATCTCAACTTCTATATATTTATTTAGACATAAAAGAAAAGTTAAATTAAATAAAATTAAAAGCATTAAAAGCAAATAAATAAATAAAAAGTAGATAAATAAATTTTATTAAATATAATAAAAAGATGAAAATAAAATTAAATATGATTTAGGATATTTCTTAAAATAATAGTTAATATATAGTTTCTTTTTTTTTGACTTCGTTGGAAGGTTTCAGAAAGTAAAGATTCACGAATTAAAGGAAGAAGTTGTTTGAACGGAAAATTCACTTTGAAGGTCAAGGTTCTCATAAGTTTTTTTAAGGACAATATATTCCTTAAATCTTCACTTATACCCGTATATTTTTTTAAATATATATCTATATACATATTTAATAAATTTAAATATTTGATAAATATATTATTTGATTTAAAATATTTATAAGTTTAATAAGGATAATTAATGTATAAAATATATATATATATATATATTAAATCTCATTAATATTGAATATATGATATTTCAAAACGTTATTTTTTGAATAATATTTTAAATCTTATAAAAATATTTGAATTTTATATCATTTCATGAAATATATATTTTATTTTTGACAATATAAATAACAAAATATTTCATCAAATATATTTTCAAAGCAAAAAAGATTTTAAGTTCGTTTATTTAAATTATAAAATACTCCCTCTATCTCTTTTTAATTATCATTTTGAAGGTTGACATACAAATTAAGAATGTCATTGAAAATTTAGTTATTTTTCTAAAATATCCTTATTTACCTTAATTAAGTTTTCCTTGAAAGATTAAATATATTGATATTAATATCAAATTTATTTAAAAGATGTTTAGATGAGAATAAAAAGATATTTAAAATCTTGAAAATTATATTGATAATTAATGATGGATTAAAATTAAAAAAATGTAAAAACTCGAAGTTACTTTTAAAAATTACTTAGAATTGTTAAAATGACAAATACTATGAGATATATTTTTCCTTAAAATTACAATACAATTAAAAAGAGATGTAGAGAGTATTTCATTTTTTTGAAGCAAATAAAATTTTATTAAATATAATATTTTTATTAATAAATTTTAAATACTATTTATGAAAAATATATTAAAATATTTATGCACAAATATGCAATGTATATATTTTTATATCATTGTATGAAATATTAATTATTTATATTTTTAACATTATATAGAATAATGATTATATTTATTATTTAGGTTTAAATAAATCATAAAGGAAAAATTTATTATGATACATAGGAATTTAAACGATGAAAAGTTAAACAATATTACCTTTTACTTAAACAAGTTTTAATTAATTAAAAATAAAAACGACGATTTACTTTACATTCCTTTCAAATAATAAAATATTATACACCTTATTATACTTTTTATTAGTTTAATTTATCAAAGTTTAATAACCATTGATTTATTTTATAAATATTTCATTAAAAAAAAGCATAATTGATACTCATTTTACAATAAAATAAAGAAAAGAATTCATTTTTAACCTTCAAATTAACATATTTTATTTCACCGAATCTCTTTTATTAGATTTTCATCAAGTCTTGGAACTATATGTTTGTTCTTACTAAATCTTCAAAGCATCATGTTTGTTTGTATTGAGCCTCTAAACTTCTATATTATGTTAATATGTATATATTGACAAAGTGATAGTATAGGGGCTCAATGCAATATTATAGCTTCGGCTATTGACAGAATGTACCTTATCATCGTCTGCACAAACAAATTCTTAAATCTTATATATATAACTCTGCAGGTTTAAATAAAGAAGACTGGTTATGGACATAATGTTTTACCCGTAATTGCTTTAGCATGACGGCTAAAACATCTTGATTTTCTCAATTAATTTCATATGAAAGATTTCAAAAGCATCCATACTTATAAATATAAATGTATTTTATATTAAAATTTATTATTTAATAATTAAAAATTATATATATTAAACTTGAAAACTTTTATTTATAAAAATTTTAATATTGTATTAAGTAATATCGTTTAATTTAAAAAATTTGAACTATTAAATGAAATGTAAGAATAATTTATTATCTTCCTAGTATTTAGTATCATACTTTAATACTACTGGTTTTGTCTTAAATAATATTGAATATTAATGCTTTTTCAATCGCTGAATACAAGGAAACGGGGAAAACAATCGCATATTGGATGATGTTAATGTGAAAGAAAGGCAATAACAAAATGTTATTATTGGCGTGTTAATCAGACCCCGGTCAAAAGGTTGTCTTGTGATTGCCGCTTGAACTTGTTTGGCATGTTTTCATCTTCCAGTTTAGCCTCGGTCTGCGACTTTTAGATGCCTTGGAAGTCCAATCCAGTAGGCGATAAATGTGAACCAGACTAACCATGGCAACTGTTCCGGGCCAAACAAAAACAGCCGCCTTCTTTATCCAAGACATTTGCTTAAAAATAGAATCAGGTGTCACCATATCAATGGAGTTCAGATATGTCAGAGCCATGAACACGAGGATGGTACTCATTGCCATTGTCAATAACCACGTAAAGAATTTGTTTCGAAGAGGGAACCCACTGATGATCAGGAAGATCACCATAAGAGATGCAACAAAAGAAATGGTGTTGTACGTCATGAAAAGTTTATGCCACTTTGGTAGAGAATACCCGAAAACTGCAGTTCCTGCTAAACAAACATTGTGTTCACTGCAGCCTGAATGTTTGGATGAATCGGTAATATCTCCTTGCCAAACACCCCCAGGTGGGTTTTTAGCAGCTTCGAAAGTTATGTCGGCTATAAGAGTGGCTACTGTCATTAATGTGCCTTGTATTTCTTGAATCCAATCACCTTTAAGTTCCATATATCTCCCACATTTGTTGAGCCATCATTTTGCTTTTGATGGTTTCTTGGGAAGCGTATTAGCAGTACGAGATGGAGGCTTGGTTAGTGGTAGATTTCTGACTTGCTTAGTAGCTCTTCTGGCCCTTGCTTCTATTAAAATGTCTCAAATTTCGATTGAAATGTCTCGAATTTCAAGATTTTTGAAATCTTTGGAGCGATCATTTAACATATCCAATGATGTAAAACCCAATTTATTCAAGATGGTAAATTTCTATAAGTGTTAGCAGAAATCAGAAGAACAACAGTAGAAAATTAGAAGAACAACAGCAGAGCTTTAACGTAGAAAAATAGATTTAATGAAGAGTTGTTTTGGTAGTGTATTTTCTGATACAAAAACTGCTTCTACTAGCAGTTCATATATAGCAGCAAAACTACTATTCCTACTGCTAATCCCAATACATCAATAATGAAAAAGCTGCTAATCCCAATACATCAATAATGAAAAGGCTGCTTTTCCAAAAATTAAGTTTGCAGAAATTAAAGCTAAATAACAGCTCCTAGGACTTAGTAAACAAAACTAAATTAGACAGCTATTGAGCAGTAATTTCAACTCCAACATTCTCCTCCTTGAAATTGCTAGCTGAAACTCCAAGTGATTTCTTCAACAAATCTATCATTGCTCTAGGTAGAGATTTAGTGAGCAACTTCTCTCACAGCATAAAACTTAACATTAATATGATTAGTTCTTCCATGTTGTATTAGATTTCCTGCAATTGCAATGGCAGATTTATTATCATAATAGATCTTCGAATCCAATATCTTTCAAAATCTTCTATAGCCAAATAGTATGGTTAACTACTCCTACCAATACAATGTATTCTGTTTTAGCTGAGGACTGAGCAACCAACTACTGTTTTTTCAAACTTCAGTAAACTGCACCTAAGCCAATACAAAAAAAACCTTGAGGTGCTTTTCATGTCATCAATGCTGCCTGCCCAATCACTGTCTGAAAATCCCATTAGCTCAATTGTCTTCCCTTTCTCATATAGAATTCCATCTCTGAATGTGCCTTTAATGTACTTCAACACACATTTGGCAGCAGCAAGATGTAAATCAGTTGGAATAACCATAAATCTAGACAAATAACTTGCAGGAAACATCAAATCAATTCTTGTAGCAGTCAAGTAGAGCAAACTGCCAACTATGCTTCGATAGACTATTGTATCCTCGAGTTTACTACCTACAGTTTTTGACAGTTTTTCATTGAGAACTAAAGGTATCGAGACTTCCTTACATGATTCAAGTCTGAATCTTTTTAACAAATCAAATGCATACTTCCTCTGGCTAATCAAGATTCCTTGCTTAATTTGATGGATTTCCATTCCTAAAAAATAGTTCATCAAGCTAAGATCAGACATTTCAAACTTGCTCTGCATAACAAGTTTAAAATATGATATTTCTCCATGCAAGGCACCTGTCACCAACAAATCATCAACATAAAGTGAAACCAAAAGCTGAATTTGACCATTAACAAGCTTTAAATACAAGGTAGCTTCACTTTCACTCCTTCTGAATCCATTTTAGATCAAATAGGAGTCAATCTTCTCATACCAGGCCCTTGGAGCCTGTTTTAATCCATACAGGGCCTTCCTCAACTTGTACACCTTATCTTCTTGTTGATGTACCTCAAAACCTTCAGGTTGCTACACATAGATTTCTTCATGTAACTCACCATTGAGGGATGCAAACTTGACATCCAAATGATACACAAACCAGCCCTTTTGAGTTGCAACTACCAACAATAACTTGATCGTGTCATGCCTTGCTACTGGTGCAAAGGTGTCACCATAGTCTACTCCAGGAATTTGAGCAAACCCCTTCACTACTAGCCTGGCCTTGTGCTTATGGATAGTTCCATCAAATTTAAACTTTATTCTATAGACCCATTTAACTCCAATTGCATGTTTTCCATATGGTAGATCTATTAGTTATTAAGTATCATTCTTCTCGATCATATTCAACTCCTCCTTCATAGCATTTATCCACTCAATTAATCTTGCAACTTCTGAAAAGTTTGGTGGTTCGGTGAAGGCATGGTTATATCTCTCATATACTTCACTAAGGGGCCTCATTCAAATGATCTCTACATTTGTGGTATTTTGCACAATAAAATCAGAATTATCAGGTACTAAACTAGTAATTTCTCCATCAACAGTTTTTGGTTCTACATTCTTTTATGCTTCATTGTTTTTGAAGTCCCAAAGCATATCCTCATCAATTTCTACATCTCGACTGATGACAATCTTCATGGTTTGAATATCAAATATCCTGAAACTATTTAAATTTGTTGCATAACCTATAAAAATTCCTTTTGAGGCTCTTTCGTCTAGCTTGCTTCTCTTCACAATAGGAATATGATAGTAGTATAGTGAACCAAATGTCTTTAGATGCTTTAGTAAAGGTTTGTGGCTATATCATGCCTTAAATGGAGTCATCTTGTCAACTGCTTTGGTAAACAGCTGGTTCTGTAGGTATGCAGCAGTTGTAACTACCTCTACCCAGAATTTCTTAGGCATTTTCTTCTCAAACAGCACGCACCGTGCAATCTCCATTAATGTTCTATTTTTTCTTTCTGAAACCCCATTTTGCTGGGGTGAGTAGGCAACTGTCAACTGATGCATAATACCTAAAATTTTACAGAAATCATTAAATTTAGATAAGGTATATTCACCCTCATTATCAGTCCTTAAAACCTTGATGTAGCTCTCACTTTGTCTTTCAATAAGAGTTTTAAAAGACTTAAAAACCTCAAAAACATCACTCTTGTTCTTAAGGAAATATACCCAACACATTCTAGTTACATCATCAATAAAAGTTACAAAAAACCTGCTGCCACTAAGTGACAAATTCTACATAGGTCCATAAATGTCTGAGTGGACTATCTCCAATTTTGCTTTAGCTCTAAAGACCCCTTCTTTTGGAAATGGTAACCTCGATTGCTTTCCAAGCTTACAGCCTTCACACCAGTTTGATCTCTTCAATTTCAGACAAATCATGACACATTTCTGCATTGAACATGTGCTTCAAGGTTTTGAAATTTAAGTGGTCAAATCTCTTATGCCACCTTAAGCTTGCATCAGTCCTGGTGCTATAAACACTTTCATGCACAACATCAAGTTTTAGGTTAAAGTTCTTGCTAAACATCTTAATTACAGTAAATTCCATCCCTTCTAAGTCATAAATAAAGTAAGAATCATCTTTAAAATACACTCCATTGCCACTTTCTATCATATGTGGCATACTTAGGACGTTTTTGTCCAATTTTAGTACATAATAGACATCAAAAATTTGTCTCATACCTTGGCTTGTGTTGACAAATATTACTCCCCTTCCTCTAGCATGAACCACAGCTCCATTTCCAAGCTTTACCTTAGCAATAATTTTATGGTTTATTTGAATGAAAAAAAGATAGGTTAGGTGTCATATGGCTTATGTAACCACTATTAATGAGCCAAGTTGAGTTCTAAGATGGTTCCTGAATATGTGAAGCCATAAATAATTCCTCTTATTCAATCTTCTTTTCTTCTTCAATATTGTTAGCCTGTTGTATTGGTTTCTGTTCCTGCTTCTGTTTTACTCTACAAAATTTTTGTGTATGACTAGTCTTTTTATAGAGGAAGCATTTGTATTTTAGCTTGCCTTTAAACCAACAGTCTGCTGAAAGATGGTTTGTTCTTCTGCAGTGATCACAAGGAAGATTTTTGCTTTTCTTGGCTTCTTCTTCAACTGGTCTAAATTTCAGATTTCTTGCTGCAAATTTAGGCTATTTATGTACCAGGATAGCCTTATTTTAAGTTGTAAATGCTCCCTCAACATCATCATCAGTCCGGATTGACAGTCTTTTTTCCTGAGCCTCGAGTTTAATGGTTAGTTGTGCTACTATCAGCTTCTTCTATGGCAGCAATTTTTGCTTTAGATGGAACACTCACCATGATTTTCTCCACAGCCTTTTGATTGTGATGGATAGGGTTTTTATGTAAAAAAAAATGGGTAGAAAGGAAATTGGGTAGAACAGGGTTGAAAGGAATGTATATTGTTGTTATTCCCAAAAAGCTAGTTATAAAGTATGTGAATCAATTACTTATGATCTAGTGTTTATCAATAACAGAAGTAGCCTTATTCATCCATGTCCCACTGTTCTGCTATGTGCTAGTGTTATGTGTTGCCTTGTTGTGATTGTAGGATGAATGTTATGCTACATGTGATGCTTGTCTATGATATGCCTAGATGTGTTTGTCCTAAAACTGTGATAATCTTTTATACAGGAGCTAACCTACTTTTATGCCTGCAAGTGTAATTAATTGGTTGGCTCATTGAAGGTAGTGTCCGAATACGAGCGCCGCACGGGTCAATAAGAGTTGTTTTAAATTTGACCCATGACACGTGGTATCAGAGCGTAGGCTGTGAGAGTTTAGGCATGGAATGGCTAAAGATAAAGATAACAGGCTAGCGTGCATTAAGGCGCTAGAAACTCAGGTGAGAGAACTCGAGAAAGTTATAGGAGAAGTGCACAACGAGAAACTGGGATAAGCTTGCATTGAGGCGCTTGGTTTCCATTTGAAATCCCCTAGAGTTGCGGTAACTGGAGGGACAGGGAGTGATGATGCGGTATCATCACATATTAAATTGTTCCAGGCTGTGATAGCCCGAGCGGAACTATTTGAGAAATTTTTAAGCTGTTCTATAGTGGTAGAACAATGGCTTTCTAATTTATCCTCCGGTGGGGGCCCAATAGAGCTTGAGGCCTCCTATCCTGATGGACGTGCAGGTACTAGTGCTTCGGCAGACATTGAAACATGAGTAACCAAAGTGGAGGCAATGTTATCAAAGGTTGACATCGAGAACCTTGAAAATGATGTAATCGATGGGAATAAAGCCATGGCAGCTTGGATGGATGATGCTCAATCTGCATATAGCTCACTCCAGAAGGAGATACAGGAATTGAAGGAAAAGGCAAGTGGCCAAACAACTGAGGGTGGAGCCAGATTGGAAGTAGGTGGGGGCTTTTCAAGAGCCAAGGTCCCCAAGCCAAAGTTGTTTAATGGAGCTCAAGATTCCAAGGTTGTAGATAATTTCTTGTTTAACTTGGAACTATATTTTGAAGCAACAAAAACTACTTTCGAGGAACAACGATTGTTACTCACACCAATGTATTTAAGTGATGATGCAAAGATTTGGTGGAGAACCAAGAAGGATCAAATGAGAGAAGGGAAGTGCATCATTGATACTTAAAAAGAGTTCAAAGCCGCATTGAAGGCTCAATACTACCCGGAGAATGTGGCATATAATGCGAGATAGAAGTTGGCAAAACTAAGACATACTTCTTCTATTAGAGAGTATGTTCGAAGCTTTTCTGCCTTGATTCTTGACACTCTGGATATGGCAGAAGTAGATAAGGTGTATCGATTTCTAGAAGGGTTAAAACCTTGGGCAAGGAATGAGTTATAGTGTCAAAGGGTGAAGGATTTAGCGACCGCTATCATAGCAGCCAAGAGCATAGATGATTATACCGATAACTCCTCAAAAAGAAAATTTCCCTCTTTTGAAGTTAGCGAAGGTCGAGAGCACCGATGGAATAAACCCTTTTCATGAGGTATGGAATGAGGGAATGGACCAAACAACACTTCCTCGGGATTTGGTTGAAGAGCCCCAACTACAAGAGGAATGGGAAGCAAGACTAATTTCCCTCCATGAAACTTCAATATGAGCACACTAAGGGCCATTAATGATAAAGAGGAACTCAAGGGAGAGGAGAAAGAGGATGAGCCCAATGAAGCTGCTATGGTGGGAGCCCTTCAATTCTTGGGTGCACTAGAGAGACAGAATATAGTTAACAAAAGTGCCACAGAGAGGGCCTTGATTGATACTGGAGCTACCGATAACTTCCTTGCTAATTCATGGGCTCCTCGCTTGAAGCTACAGGTGCAAGAGGATAGTGGGAAGTTGAAGGCTATGAATTTAGCAGTCGTTAAGACCACAAGAGTTACTAAGGAAGTCCCATGTCGGGTGGGACCTTGGACTGGGAAATTAGATGTCACCATTACCCCAATGGATAACTTTGATTTGGTATTCGACATGGATTTCTTGAAAAAGAGTCGGGCTATGCCGGTTCCAGCTGCAAGTGACGATGAGCCCTATATGCGAAAAGAAAGGGCTTTCAACCTTGTAATTGAAAAAGGGGGTAAAGAGAGGGGAGCCAACGTATGTAATAGTCCCCATGCAACATGAATAGGAGAATACTCTGCAATGCCCTTCATTGATCAAGGAGGTAGTGGCTGAGTTCAGAGATGTCATGCTAAAGAAGTTGCTTTACGGTTTACCTCCTCGATGGGACATTGATCACTCCATTGAGTTACTCCCAGGGATAAAGCCTCCTGCAAGAGCACCATATCGTATGGCCCCTCTTGAACTGGTAGAGTTGAGGATACAGTTGAATGAGTTATTGGAGGCAGGATTTATCCGCCCTGCAAAAGCCCCCTTTGGTGCCCCTATACTTTTTCAAAAGAAGCAGGATGGGAGTTTGTGACTCTGTATGGATTACCGAGCTCTCAACAAGGTTACGGTGTGAAATAAATATCTCATTCCTTTGATTGCTGATTTTTTCAATCAATTAAGACATGCTAAATACTTCACAAAGCTAGATTTGAGATCTGGCTACCACCAAGTGAGAGTGGCTAAAGGAGACAAGCCAAAGATTGCCTGTGTAACTCGATATGGTGCATTCAAATTCCTTGTCATGCCTTTTGGACTAACCAATGCTCCGGCTACCTTTTGTACTTTAATGAATCAGGTATTTCATGAGTACCTAGATAAATTTATGGTAGTTTATCTAGATGATATTGTGGTCTACAGCACCACTTTAAAGGAGCATCGAGAACATCTACGGTTGGTGTTTAAGAAGCTACGAGAAAATCCATTGTATGCCAAGGAAGAGAAGTACGCTTTTGGACATACCAAGATTAAGTTCTTGGGTCACGTGATTGAATAGGGGCACATATGGATGGACCAAGATAGGGTGAAGGCCATTCGGGATTGGAAGGTACCCGTATCAGTTACAGAATTACGCTCATTTCTGGGGTTGGCTAACTACTATAGACGGTTTATCGAAGGATATTCCTAACGGATCATTCCCTTGACAGAATTATTGAAGAAAAAGAATGGATGGAAGTGGTCTAGAGAATGCCAAGAGGCCTTTGAGAACTTGAAACAGGTAGTGATGAGTGACCCCGTATTACAGTTGCCTAATATACTGAGACCCTTTGAAGTGCAAACAGATGCCTCTGACTTTGCTCTGGGGGGAGTATTGATGCAAGATGGCCATTCAGTTGCCTTTGAGAGCCATAAACTGAATGAAGCCAAAAGGAGATATTCTGCTCATGAAAAGGAACTACTAGGGGTGGTCCACTGTTTGCGAGTTTGGCATCATTATCTGCTGGGTGCTAAGTTTATAGTGAAGACCGATAGTACAGCGGTGAGCCACTTTTTGATGCAACCAAAGCTCACATCAAAACAAGCAAGATGGTAGGAATTGTTAGCGGAGTTTGACTTTCAGTTAGAGTACAATCCGAGGATGCCAAACCAAGTTGTTGATGCATTAAGCAGGAAAGCAGAGTTAGTGGCTATGAAGCAACTAGCCCATCTATCTTTCAGTCAAGTTAAGTCTTCTTTACGAGATCAGATAAGAGACGGTTTGGTTAGTGACTTTCAAGCAGTAGCCTTAATGAATTTAGTAAAGCAAGGGAAATCAAGACAATTTTGGTTGGAGGACGAGTTGTTGATGATAAAGTAGGATCGCCTTTATGTACCTCGATCTGGAAACTTGAGGAAAACACTATTAATGGAATGTCATGATACTCTATGGGCTGGACATCTAGGATGGCATCAAACTTTGGCATTATTATCTTGGCACTACTATTGGCCAAAGATGGAGGAAGATGTAAAAACCTATACAAAGACATGCTTGATTTGCCAATAGGATAAAGTGGTAAGACAAAAGACAGCTGGATTGTTAGAACCTTTACCTATGCCGACTCGCCCGTGGGAGAGTGTCTCACTCTATTTCATTACTTATCTACCTCAAGTGGAGGAGTTTGATACTATTTTAGTTGTGGTAGACAGGTTCTCAAAGTATGCCACTTTTGTGCCTATGTCTAAGCATTCCAAGTCTGAAGATATGGCAAGAGCATTCTTCAAACACGTAGTGAAATATTGGGGAGTTCTGAAAAGCATTGTGAGTGATCGAGATGGACGGTTTATAAGCACATTCTGGGTAGAACTATTTTGACTGCTGGGGTTGAGATTAGACATGTCAGCCAGTTTTCATCCGTAAACAGATGGGTAGACAGAATGATTCAACAGCATGCTGGAGGAATACTTATGACATTTTGTCAACTCCAGCCACTCAAATTGGGCATCTCTCCTAGATATTGCCTAATTCTGCTTCAACTCCCAGAAATACTCTACATCTAACTGAACTCCTTTTGAGATTGTTTTAGGCCAGCAACCACTAGCTCCACACTCTGTTGATGCCATATATATAGGCAAGAACCCAAAAGCATTTAACTTTACAAAAGAGTGGAGACAGAATGAAGAGACCGCATGAGCGCATTTAGAAAGAGCATCACAAGAGGATGAAGAAACATGCAGATGCTAAGTGACGACCGGTAAAATTTGAAGTAGGGGATCAGGTGCTAGTACGATTGCGACCAGAGCAAATTAGACCGAAGAACAAGGATCGGTGACTGGTACCAAAATACGAAGGACCGGTGGCCATTTTAGCTAAAGTGGGGGCATCAGCTTACAAAGTACAACTGCCATAATGGATGAAGGTGCACCCTATTTTCCATATGAGTTTATTACGGCCGCACCATGCTGACAAGGAGGATGAGACTCGCAACATATCTTCCAGACCAGCGATGATAAAGATGAAGATGAAGACTTCAACAAAGAGAGTAGCTGAGATTTTGACTTCCTGCATGAATATCACCGGCAAGCACAGAGAGTATCTAGTGAAGTGGAAGGGTGAACCAGAAGAAGAGACTAGCTGGGAAAGAGCAGAAGTACTCCAGGCATTCAAGGACTTGCTTGAAGACTATGAGAGAAGACAGTTGACGGGGTCGTTAACCTTTTAAGTGGGGGAGAGTGTGACGGATAGGGTTTTTATGTAAAAAAAATAGGTAGAAAGGAAATTGGGTAGAACAAGGTTGGGAGGAATGTATATTGTTGTTATTCCCAAAAAGCTAATCATAGAGTATATGAATCAATTACTTATGATCTAGTATTTATCAATGATAGAAGTAGCCTTATTCATCCATGTCCCACTGTTCTGCTATGTGCTAGTGTTATGTGTTGCCTTGTTGTGATTGTGGGATGAATGTTATGCTACATGTGATGCTTGTCTAGATGTGCTTATCCTAAAACTACGATAATCTTTTATATAAAAGCTAACCTCCTTTTGTGCCTACAGGTGTAATTAATTGGCTGGCTCGTTAAAGGTAATGTCTGAATATGAGCGCCGCACAGGTCCATAAGAGTTGTTTCAAATTTGACCCATGACACTGATCACCAACTTCTTCTCCATGCAGCCTCATCTGGTTGATGACTTCCATAACTCTGCCAGTGTAGTCTTTTATTTGCTCATCATTTTTCATTCTTAAAAGCTCAAAATCTCTTCATAAATTCAACAGCCTGCCAGCTTTAACTCTATCGGTTCCTTCAAAATGTTCTTGTAACCAGTCCCAAATGGCTTTGGGTGTGTCCAAGTTCATCACAAAGGTGAAAATGTGGTCTGTTAATGCTGAATGCAAACACGTGATGGCCTTGTCCTTCTTCAAAAGCTCAACTTCATAATTCTGCAACTGAGCAATGGTTGGATATGCCCTCAAAGCTAGTGGATCTTCATCTGTTTCTACCACTTTCCATAGACCTTGCGATCTAAGGTAGAACTTCATTTGACAAACCATATGTGATAATGGTTTCCATCAAAGAAAGGGATTGGAGGTGTTGAAGAACTAGCAGCCATTTAAAACAATTTACCACAAATCCTGTAGGAATTACTACTCTGATACCACTGTAAGTGTTAATAGAAAATCAGAAGAACAATAGCAGAAAATTAGAACAGCAGCAGAAAATTAGAAGAACAACAGCTGCTGTAAAATGAGCTTTAATGAAGAAAAATAGATTTAATGAAAAGCTATTTTGGTAGTGTATTTTCTGATACAAACACTGCTTCTACTAACAGTTTATATATAGCAGCAAAACTACTATTCTTACTGCTAATCCCCAATACATCAATAATGAAAAAACTATTTTTCCAGAAATTAAGTTTGCAGAAATTAAGGCTAAATAACAACTCCTAGGACTTAGTGAACAAAACTAAATTAGACAGCTATTGAGGAGCAATTCAACTCCAATAATTTCTGCTTTAGCTTTTCGCTCAACTCTTTATGATTCTGCAGGCTAGATTTTCTTTTTTCAAAAAAAATAAAGATTATGGAGAGAATATTGCGTACCTGCAATTGCTTTAGCATGACAGGTAAATGCAAGATGGTATTGCCATCTTGATTTCCTCTGTTGACAAGAGCATGACCATAGTCTTCTTCCACCAAAAGCTTCAGAGCCTCCAGATGATTATAATTTACACACAAGAGCACTCAAAGAATACGATTTCCACCACTAACAATGTTGTGTGTGTTTGTTTAGAGGGTCAAGTTAAGGATTAATTTATGATGATATTTAGTTGCATATAAGATGAAATAATATTTTAATGAGAAAATTTCCCACGAGTAGATATTATTTCTTGAACTTATATTTTATGATTATTAAATATGAAATGATATTGTCCTATAATGAAAATAAACATTAAAAGAACATATTTATATTAAGTAAATTAAAAGATGTGTCTGTATACAATATCAATATCATTATATGAATACTTTATCATTTTATTCATATCTTATATGAAATTAAGATTCCTCTCGATGGTGACAATGTCAGCTGGAGAGTCGGGTTAGCGGTAGATTTGTTATTTGTTTTGCAGCAGGTTTAAATACCTCTAATTGCTTTAGCATGACATTAACCAATGGCTGCTTCAAAGGGGTTAAAATCATGATATGATACTAAATTTTGCTAGTTTTTTCTTCAATAATATTGATCATTAAATAAAAATATTTCAATAAATGCTATGATGGTGGCAATAAGAAATAAAATATTTTGAAATATCAGTTTATAAAGGTTATTGAATTAATAAACTATAAAGTTTAAAGCACATTTCAAACGTTGTATGGTAGAGTTTGGCTAGTTGATTAGATGCGAAACCAAGTGAATTCTACTAGTGCTTAGTCACAACGTGTTTGAAGTAGTATTTAGTCTCCTAGAAAATCTACAAGACGTGTGAATTTGAAGTGCGAATTCACTTATTCAGAAAAAACTAAATCTAGATATGATTAGATTTTGTCTCTAAACACAGGAATCTATTAAAAAAAATAATACAATATTGGATCGATATTGATACCAAAGAGTGGTAATAACAAAATGCTATAATTGGTGTTTTAATCAGAGCCCAATCAAAAGGTTGTGTTGTGATTGTCGTTGGAACTTGTTTTTAAGGTTTTTGATCCTCCATTTTAGCCTGCTTTTGCAACGTTTACTTGACTTGGAAATCCAACCCAGTAGCCGATAAATGTGAATCAGGCTAACCATGGTGGCTGTTCCAAGCCAAACAAAAAGAGACGCCTTCTTTATCCAAAAGAGTTTGCCAAGAATATCGTCAGGTGTCACCATATCCATCAACACCAGATATGTCAGAGCCATGAATGCAAGAGTAGTACCCATTGCTATCGTCAATACCCACGTGTAGAATTTGTTTCGAAGAGGGAATCCACAGGTTAATATTACCAAATGACACTGTTTTTAGGTCGGTTTTCAAAATGGTCACTAATTTTCAATTTTTTTCTTTTCAGTATTTGAACTTCAATTTTTTTTCATCAGGAGGTTTTTTGCCACATAAATATATATGTGGCAGAATATTCCTCGAATATTCCCTTGCATTGCCACGTGGACGGTTACCACGTCATCATTCATGCTGACGTGTAATCCTACATGGCAATGCAATTGA
>CANYBF011771739.1:0-18591 GCA_948192965.1 Dalechampia spathulata | reverse complement strand
TGTTATATGTTATGCTATTCCTGTTATGAATTTGTATAAGATCGTTTAATGATGATTTACACTGGATTGTTGAAATAGCTAAGTAATGAGCTTGAACTATGAATGATATGATGTGAATATGCTAAGAGATTGTACTGTTCTTAATATGAACCCTTAAAGGGTAATAAATGAGGTTTTCTAGTTGATTGTTGGTGATAGTTAACTAAAGCATTCATATACTATGATTGGTACTATATAATCATTAATGCATCATTATGCATCATGTCATGAAACATACATACAAAAAGGCATTCATGGCATGACAGAGAAGTTATAAGGTGGATAAAAGAAAGAAAAAGAGATGTTACAGAAAAAGAAATGTACTGGGTCACAGAGTTAATGGATTCCTTCAAGGAATCACATAGATAAATGGCCTCCTACGGGAGATGAGTCTCGAGACCTACAGTAATAAAATGGGTTCATGGAACTATACAGTATAATGGCCTCCTTTGGGAGATGAGTACCGGTACCTAGAGGGACCCAGTACGGAAAGGGATTGTGCACAATCATAAAAGGATAAGAAATGATATGATACAGGAAAAGCAGAGGGGGAATGCAAAGCATGATTGCATTCTCATTTTCACAGGCATGCATTTCCATTATCATAAAAGTAAAGAGAATGGAACAGTAAATGCATTACAATTGTGCTTATAGAAAAATGTTTACAGAATTAATGGATTCCTTTAAGGAATTGTGCAGGCATGTGATAAACAGACATTATAGAGCTAATACACAGGGCATAGTTATGCCATAAAGAAAATGATATATAGTTAATTAAGCTTAGGCTCAAGAACAGAAATGAACATGCTAAAGAAAAGATGTTTATATGAGTAAAGCTTTAATATTTTAATGATTTAATGTAATAAAGATCATGAAAGCTACTGGTCTAGTTTAAATAGAAGGTATACCTAGCATGAAACTTGTATTACTCATAGGTATATCAAAAAGGTCATGGAAAGTTATAGATGAATAGAAAAGTGTGGATAGTAATACATGAATAGTGATTTATGAATAGTAAATAATGCTTTAGGCATTATTGTGAACAGAAAATAAGAGATGTTTAAGGAGTAAGAAATAATATAGTCACAGTGATTACTATAGATCACTATGATTGATTTAAATGTGATGTCTTTGATTTTGTTCATAGCACCACTGAGTTTTATACTCAGCATTCGTCATTTGATGGATGTAGGTTAACAGGTAATTGAAGCGCATGGATTCCAGAGCACCAGTTCAGCAGAACTCTTATTGAAGGCAAGGGCTTGGAAAGGGTTTTATGTTTTATTGTATATAAGAATTTTAGATAATAGAGTATTGTAATAAGGCAATTAAAAATATGGGTGCAATGTGAGTTCAAATATTCTTAAATATCTTTCATTAAATAAGAATTTTATATGTATAAATTTACATGTATCATTTGATTAAATTCCAAATCGCAAATACTTTTCAATTATAAGTTTACAAATGTAAAGTTTATTTTTAATTCATAAGTAAAAAAAAATACATCCCTTGTAGAATAATTAATAGTTTCTATGTACTGGAGATTGTTCATTATTCTACGGGAGCATGTTCCATCCTGGAGCAGGGTGTGACAATCAATATATTTAACCAAGGTTACAATCTGATGATAAGGATTTTTATAGTGATTTCTAAGTGAAATTACATAGATTGATTGGTCTAAATTGCAAAATAGGTTCAAGTTCAACACCTTGGGAACTAAAAGCTATGTTCGTCAAATTCCATTCTTGAAGCATGAAACTAAATTTAAAGGGGTGAATCACTTTAATGATAATACCAACCACTATATTCTAATTTTCTTAATAAAAATGCCTTGAAACCCATTATTTAAAGCCTTAAATTTACCTATATCAAAAATTACTTTATGGACTTCAACATCAAGAACATGAGTCATAAGAGCTTTATTAAGATCATAGGGAATAAAAGTTTAGATCTTTTTAAGCATTGGTTATTAAGAGAAGCTAGACAAAGAAGTGTAGATTTTTTGAAAGTAATTATTGATTATTGAAGATAGTTCATCCTCTACTTCCACTGAGGTTCCATCTTAGGATTTGAGTTTAAGAATTTAATTTCTTTATCTTCATTCTATAGTAAAAAGCATAAAAAGAATGGAATTCATATTGCACAAGTAAACCATTTTATTTTAGAATGTTGAAATTAAAATATTTCTTCCATAGCCCGCTATTTATTAAGATTAAAAATGACAGAGAATTGCTCTAAATATGATAAGTTAGAAGGACATTAAAAGTGCAAACTATTAAGTTTAGTTTTTAAATTATAAATGGTTTACCTATTACTCTGCATTTGAAGAATTTAAGATCTGAAATCCTTTTTACATTATTATAGAAATCTAGATAACTAAAAGATTTTAGACCCCTTATCCTTTCTATTACAGCTCTATCAATAATAATCTCGTATTCCTCTAACTGGAGCCACATAACTTTGAACTTGAAGCACCTTTTAGTTATTTTAGAATTACATACACCAAAACAAAGTTAAAAGGTGATGGTCAAAACCAATTAGACCCTCAAGAATAACTTAAGCATAAGGAAACATATAGTGCCACTCTACATTAGTAACAACTCTATTTAAACATTAAGCTATAACACTAGAACCTGATCTTCTATAGTACTAACATAGTTCTCTTAAACTCAAGATTAATAAATTTATTAGTATTCAACCAATTCTAAAATAAAGATTTTTGGCTTGGTTCTATAGGGTTTCTACCATATTTCTCATCATGAAAAATAACATAGCTAAAGTCCCCCAAGAATAATTGAGGGGAACTAAAAGACGAACATAAGGTACTAAGATTTTCTTAAAAAACTCTTCTTTTATTCTAATATAGACTTCCATACTTGAAGGAAATATAAAAAGGTATTAAATAAAGAATAACATAAAGCATGAAAATAATGTGCTGTTTTTAAGATGACTTGAATTTGAACATTGATGGTCCATCAAATAGCTAACCACCTCTTATTGTAATTAGTTTCATAAAGTTCTTAAAAGTAAAATTCAATTCTTCCTTAAAGCATCCACAATTGAACTTGTTTGTTTAGTTTCCGTTAAAAAAAACTATATCAGGCTTATGAGTAAAACAAAACTCTCTTAAAGCTTAAACTATTAAGGCAAGCCCTAATCCTTTATAGTTCCATGATAAGATAATTATAGTTGTTGGGTGGCTTTAGTAAGTTCTTGAATTGAAATAAACTTATTCTTAGCCCTTCTGTTTGATTTCATGACTCTCCAAGTCTTAGTAGTTTGTATGCATTGAGAAGCACCAAAAGCAATACCTTGCACCATCTCTACTTTTGCAACTTGGTTAAGAGATTTTGATATTGGCACTTGACTTATCCTTCCTAAATTCATAGTTAGTTCCTTACTAACTTCCTCATTAACATCTTCCATAGAGCTACTCATAAAAATTGGAGTGATATAGTTGGTGGGCCTTAAGTAATTGATAAGCCTAAATAACAAAATGGTCCTAAGAAAGATTTATAATGCCAAAGAACTTAACCTTTTCAATAGTAAGAGAATTTCAAGCTATTTTTGGGCCTTGCTAATTATGTATACTATAAAATAAATCCTTTACTTTAGTAAGAATAACATTTTTAAGCCCAATACTATCTAAGGACACTTATTGGGCCCTAAGCATAGTAGATTCCTTAACTAGAAGCCTTAGAGAAGAAGTACTTGCATAATTAGTTCTTATTTGTATACAATTATTATGAGCTTATAAAATAAGCACTAAAGTTGACTTAATAATAGATTTTTCAAAGATTTAACATCCCCTTAACTCTTTCCTTTTTATATCTTCATATGCTTCCCCAAGTTGTAAAGAGCGTACCTCCATGGAAGAACCTATCTTCTTTGGTGGTAATGGGGAAACCTTAACTTTCTAGGACTTGCATCCACTAAATCATTATACTGATGAATGGAAGAAAAACTGACTTGGAGTCAAGGATATATCTTTTAACAACCTTTTGCTAGGATTCTTCTTGAAGTGTCTCCTTACATTGGCAACTTACATGGCCCAAATGACCATAATAGAAACAAAAATCTAACAATTTTTCATACTTAAATGACACTCATAACTTCACATTAACCTTTTAGATAAAATTGATGGGAAAGGGATTAGATACATCAAATAAAACTTAAATATGCATAAATGAAGTCCATTAAACACCACACATAAGATCATCATCAAAGTTTAAAAGACTTTCAAATAAACCTCCAATAATGACAATAGTTTCTTGGACTATTATACATGGTGCCAGTCTTGATAGTTGAACATATAAAGAGGTTGATTAAAAAAAAAAAGACTTCACAAGGTTTTATCATTTAGTCATTCTTGTAATAGTAAATGGGCATTAACTATAAACCATGATAGATTAGAAAGTGCCCAATTTGAAGTAGCTTCATTTATGAACTCAAAAACTATAAGAATTCTCTTATTAATTACACTTTAAACTATTGATTCATTTTCCATGACTTAATTAATGATACCTTGATGATGCTTAAAGAGATGGGTCTAATAGCTAAAATTTTCCTTGTAAGAATAAACTTGTTAGATTTCATTGAAGAGCAATTGCTTAGTAATTCTAGAATTGGTCATAAAAGTGTATTGATTTGTTTTCATAATTAAATTATTAAGGTCTTCACCCATCAATTTTATAACTAAACATAAAGAAATAAAGATACAAAGAACCAATAAAGAGGTAGGTAAACATGTTTAAATGATGATAGAGAAATTGTACTTAGAGAAAGAAGTTTTTTATTATATTAGCTAAAAGATTTTGATAAAGATAGGTTTGTTGCTTCAAAAATTCCAAAATTAATATGGAAATTTGAATATTGAAACTTGCAATTTCAAAAGAGGTTGCAACTTTTCTACTGAACAAAAGTAAGAGTATGTTTTAATATTTCTTTTGAGTTAAAAAATTTTTTTCAAATTATTTTAAATTAATGATCTATTTTTTTAAAATTATTTTTTTCAAAAAATAATCTAATTATCTTTTTTTCTAATAACACCTTTAAAAAATGGCTAAGGACAGTAGAAATTGTAGAAAATGAACTTTTCCAACCTGAATGTCAAATGCATCTTTGATGATTTGATTAAGAGGTTTTCAATTATACTTATTACATGAATAAATGAATTTAATTTATTATATTTTATGAACATAGAAAAGAAAAGAAATTGCAAACCTCCCCCACAATAAAATAAGTTTGTCTTAAACAATAATCAAGATACATAACAATAAAGAAAATACTAAAAACTAACCTAACAAAAAAAGATAGTAAAAGCTTGTAATGTTTTTGATCTATATGTAAATAAACATAAATATCTATTTGAATTAATATAAATGGAATGTTTTAAAATGATTGAAAATAAGGTTTACATTGGCAAAAAGAATATGAAATTTGATTTGACTTCTTTTGCTAACTTAGAAGTTTTTAAGGTAAACAAAAAATAAAAAGTTGAAAATATAAGTTTTAGGATAAATTCTGATAATTTATTTGTTTAAAAATAATAAAATTTTTTTAAAATTTGAGCTTATATAATACATGGAAAACGATGAATTTACATTAGATTTTAGTTTTTTTTGTCATATTTTTTTTTCATCTTTACAAACTCATAATACATCGATCATTAATAAACTCTTTTAAAATCTTTAAAGAATAATGTGTGATAGTTATTTTTTTTGAAATACACACAAATATTTTAAAAAGTTTTTTATTAAAGAAAAGAGAAGAAACATGCTTTTGTTGAAATAT
This sequence comes from Dalechampia spathulata, assembly GCA_948192965.1. NCBI lineage: Eukaryota > Viridiplantae > Streptophyta > Magnoliopsida > Malpighiales > Euphorbiaceae > Dalechampia > Dalechampia spathulata. The sequence continues at coordinate 12,759 of CANYBF011771739.1, read as the reverse complement.
GGGTTTGAAGTCTTCTAGACTAGAAATAAAATTTAGATAACAAATTATAACACACAAAAGTCTTAATGAAACGAGCTTTATAAATTAATTAATTAAGGTTACAACTCATTTTTACCCCTAATATTTATATTGAAGAACAACTAAATTCTTAATTATGAAAAGCAGTAAACTAATTTGATCCTTATATGAGTATTAGCACTTAAATAAATCATTAAAATTCATAAAAATAAAAGTATCCGACTTATAATATTTATGGATGAAAAGGTTACGCAAATATGGAAAGATAAGAAACACACACTTCAAGGCTTCAATAATCATTTAACAAAAATTAGTAATATAAAAATATTATATATATATATAATAATAATTATTGAAATCTTTAGAAATACACTTAAAAATGAGTATAAAAAATTAAAAAATATTTAAAATTAAAGCAAATTGTTATTTACTTGATTTTTTAGATGCTAATTTATTAGTTAATTGCGAAAATGATCATTCTTCAGTAATTAATAATCTATCACTTTTGAAGAGGATTTCTTTTACAAATGGTAGATAAAAATACCAATAAAACATGAAAATAAAAAAAACCTCAAAATAAAAATATCAATTAAAGATGAAAAATAAAAAATTATTTTGAAATTTTAGCATTGTTTTGTTACTATGTTCCTATAAAACTTTTTAATTCCGTACTTATACAATAATATATATGAATAAATATTAAAATATATTTATTTATAAATATAATTTATAGAATAATAGGCAACAGTATTAGATAAGCAGTACCATAGTTACATGAAACCCCTTAATGAATCCATAAAAATCATTGTTCCTCTTTATTTTTCATTTTTACTTTTAATTCTTTTAAATTTATTTCAAAGTTATCTTCCAAATTTAAGAAAAAAGCAAAAATAAAATATTATATTATCTTTAAGTTATCCATTTTATTGAAATTTATTTAAATGGATATAAATATAAATATATATATATATTTATTTAAATATAATTCATAATTTAAGTAGTGATAAAAATCAATAATATTAAAAAATATATATTTTTTGGTGAAAATGCACCATTTCCCGCATATAATTTGTTTCAATTTTGAGTTAAAACCACAAAACCATGCCGTTTTAGATACATATGCAAAGAAACTTGAAAAAGTAACTGGGTTCACCGACCCCTCCCCCCTCTTCTTCTAAATAAACTATCCAAACCCTTACTCTCTCAATCTCTAAATATCAATTTTGAAATCTATTATTATAATCCGAAATAACTAAGAATCACACTGAATTGCTGTCAGTGTTCTTTGTATTTGGATCCCTCTTATTAGTGAGAAACAGATGAATCAGTTACTTGGAAGGGCTTATCACATTACAGGTTGCATACAGATCTCTATGGATCTTTTTTTTGATTTAATTGTTTTTGCTTTCGGGATTTTTTTTTCTCCTTTTCTCTTTGGAAGTTTTTTTTTGTTTTTGTTTTTATGCGTTTCTTTTTGGTTTCCCTTTTTTCCTATCTCTTTTCCGTTATTGATATATTACAGTGTAGATGACTGTTTTTTTTAAACATTTGTAAGTTTTAATTAACCATTAGTTTTCAGTTTTTTTCGTCTTAAGTTTTTTTTTTGTCCTTACTGCCCTCTGCTTTGAATGATAAATAGATGGTTATAAACTGAGAGTTCCTTTAATGAAGTTGAGTATTGCTGCTGCTGGTGGTGGAAATGCGCCTTTCGTTTCCTCAAGCCAAACAAATGTAATTTGTTCTTTGCCATATATTAATTCGTTTCTTTCTATTACACTTTTATTAGGGTATTGATCTTAGGTTAAATAAATGATGCTGTGTAACGATGACAAGTAGTAAATGGATAAATTTGTGATTAATTGTTTAATTATATGGGAAGTGTACAAGTAGTGTTGTCGGGTGCTAATTTTTAGTGGTATTGTACAGAGAACTAAGGGCACTGTTTATTAAAGATCTTAAAATAATGTTGGAATCCTTGTTTTGGAAAAAAACCATGTTTTGTTCGCTAATATCGAATTTTGCATTGTCTTTTTGACTTTTGGCATTATTTGTTTCTTTCAAGATGTACTTTTTAAAAAAAAAAGTTAAACTAGAATTCTAGTAACTATGAGATTTCTAAACATGATAATTGATTGATGGAGCTGATTTCCAACATATTTAGACTTAGTAGTGAATGTCACTTGAACCGTAGCTCCTTATGACAAAGAATTGTTCTTTTTCCATTATAGTAACTCTTTGAATTTATTTTGGCTTGTTGATTATAACTCACCATTTGAGTTTATGTGCTTGGATGCAATTGTTGTTTTTTAAGATTTTCTTTTTACATTAGTTAAATCTTGCATTTGTTTTGTATGTTATTTTTATCTGTGGCAGGACAAGATCAATCAAACATTTACTGATACAATTCAACCATATGACATTGCTATTGTCGGTGGAGGCATGGTTGGCATGGCCCTTGCTTGTTGTTTGGGTGTGTGCTTCTGATTTCCCTCTTTTTTGTTCCCTTTTCTGAACCTGGTCTTTGATAGGTTGTAAAGTGCTGGAAGTAGTATTATTATACTTTATAGCAGAAGCTGTAGCATAACAATATAAGATGGAAGTTGAGACATTGTAGTAGTTCTTTACTATGTGGCAGAGACTAGTTTAAGCGAAACAATTTAAAGTGGAAGACAGAAAAATTGCAGTATCGATCTGCTTTGTAGTAAAAGCCGATTTTAACATAACATAAAAGGCAACACAAAATCATTCTTGTTGGTGGCGTGTGAAAATTTAGTTTTGTGTTGTTCTAAAACTGAACCAATCTGGTCTATTCTTGCTGTCAGATTTGAATTTTGTGATTTCTATTCATCATGTTAACTTTGCATTTGCAGCAACCGGACCATTGACAAAACATTTGAATGTTGCTATCATTGATAGCAATCCTGCTTTAGGAAGTCAATTAAGCATAAAGAAAGAGGACCCACCTGATCCGAGGGTCAGTACAGTCACCCCAGCAACTATATCGTTTTTTGGAGGTATAAAATAATGTTGTCATTCTCCAGTGGTACTTTAGCTGATCAAGCACATAGTGCAGCTTCTCGGTGGAAATCTTGCTTACACATGGGTTTTTTGGACATGTTTACACTTGTGGTTTGAAGTCACCTAAAATGTGGATTTTGTTTTACTCTTCAAACTTGCATAAGTACTACTGCCATTGAAACTCATGAGATTTAAATAGATTAGAGTTTCTAGATGGCTTTTGACGAAATCCTTACTGCAGTTCACGTATGTTGCTCAATTCTACTTGATTTCTACCTGTTGAAACAGACAACTCTTTGTATAAGATACTACCTGGACATAAATTTGGGCAGCTTAACTTCTTGTTGATTGTTTGTTTTAGTGGACTTGCTTGTATATCAAGGCATGGACTGTCTAACATATTTAAATTGGCCATACAAGATTATTAGTATTGAAGAGGATTAGATATAATCTTTTTTGTCATTAATGTCAATGCAGATATAGGTGCTTGGCGACATGTTCAGCAACATCGACATGCATATTTCGATAAGATGCAGGTGATCTTTTTAATAATTAATTTTTTCCTTATCATCCTTTTATGTTTAACTTGGTCGACAGGATCTTTTCAATTTATTCATTACATGTAAGCATCAATTATTTCTCATTTCCTCCAATTATTCAATGAGATAGATCAGTACTGATCCCTGTCATATCTTTGCTATATTCAATGGGTGTATGTCCAAGTTTATAAGTTGGGCATGATTGTTAACATCTCAAGATGCTATAAGCTAAAAAAAAATAAGATAGGAGAGACCGGCTTCTTATTTTAGAACTTTTAATCACCCAACTTCAAGTTAATTTAACTAAACATTTTGCCATATTATCCTTACTTTTAAACATTTAAATTACTTTTTTTTAAAAAATTATTACCTTCTTTAAACATATAAATTTACTAATTTATTTTGAAAGATCTAAAATATTTTTTAGATTAAATAAAATTATAAATTTTAACTGACTTATTAGTATCATTATTATGATTTTAATATATCTAATATTAAATTTTCCTTTAAATATCCTCACATGAATTATTTTTTTATAAATTTAGTAAAATCTTGTATAGAGTACCTATTTATATATTTAAATATGAAGTTAAATTATTTTTAAATTTAATTTAAATAAATTTTAATATTATTTTAATAAAAAAATTGAATAAATATGGTGAATTATATAGGAAAATAACTAATACTCTTATTTGTCATTTCAAGAATAATCTTACTTATAAGCCATTTTTAACCAAATATGTCAACTTTTTGTTAGCTACTTATAAGTTTTCTTTAACTAAATAGATAAATGTTTAATTTTTTTTACTGCTCATAAACTAAAATTAACTTATAAGCATTTGATGCCTGTAAGCTAATTTTTATTAGCTAAGGGCGCCCTTAAGTGATTTGATGCATTTTCAGGTGTTTTTGTTCTTACTTTAGCATGCACTTCTTTGCTACTGTTGCATGTGCTTTTTTCCCCCTTTTTATTGTTTTATTGCATTAAATTTGCGCAAGAAAGCTGCACATGGCATATTGTTTTTAGATCTTTCCATCTTGAAAACAGATTTTTATCAAGTTAAATTTTTAACTTGATTTTCTTTAGGTTTGGGATTATACTGGTTTAGGATACACAAAGTACAATGCAAGAGATGCCAATATAGATTTTTTGGGGTAAGCTTACATGTTGGAGGTAGCAAAATATCATACTATATTGCTTTGGCCATTTCTATTTGATGGTCTAATGTAGACTTATTATCCAGTTGCGTAGTGGAGAATAAGGTGCTTCACAGCTCACTGCTTTCACGAGTTGAGGTATTCTACATTTTTAAGCCATTTATGCTTATACATCATGAAACTGTTAGACATGTGATCTGCTGTTTACTTTAAAAGTTTCTTTTTGATGCTTTCCTAATCCAACAGCCTTTATTTATTGCTACATCATATTTCCTCGGGCTTTTCTAACCTATGAATATATCTTTTCTTTTTTGCTTTAGAGTTTTATGTTTGAGTATTTTCATTAGTACCTTGTTAAAAGCTAAAAGGCATTGGAGCCCGTTTCTAGTTGTATAGGCTAAGTATTGTACCAAACTATGCAACATTTATACAAAGTGTGGTCATGCTGTTCTTGCTTCTCCGTTTCTTGCTTTCTGCTTCCAATTTGTAAGGTGCTGTCTTGAACAAGGAAATAACTCGGAAGGGAATCATATATGACCATCTCTAGAAGTTATTTCGATCATTTAATTGAATGGAGTTGGCAATAAACCATTTTTCCTTCATCAAATTAATGTGTGAACTTTGGATATATTAAACCAATCCTTTCAATTACTGAGACTAAGTTGATCCAACAGGACACTGATTTCCGAAAGACAATCTACCCTTCTAGATTAACTTCAATGTCTCTACATCAAAGCTCTTCCTTCACAGAGGTGGACAGCGCATCATCTGTAGAGACCTTATACATTAAGGGACGTTTAGCAAAGCTGGAACTGGGTGATGGCAGCAGCCTGTTTGCAAGATTGGTGGTAATTTAATTTGTATGCTGATGAGGATACACATCCCTTCAAAGAATATCTTAAATAGTGTGCAATTTCTGCTGTGGTTGAGAGCTACTAGAAAAATTTTTTTTTACTGTAAATGTGCACAGGTTGGAGCTGATGGAGGAAGGTCACAGGTTAGAGAATTAGCAGGATTTAGGACAACCGGATGGAACTACTCACAGAATGCAGTCATCTGCACGGTAGAACACACTGTAGAAAATCGATGTGCTTGGCAACGATTTCTACCAGCTGGTCCAATTGCACTTCTACCTATTGGGGATAAATTTAGCAATATTGTTTGGACTATGAACCCAAAGGAATCATCGGATCTCAAATCGATGAATGAAGATGATTTTGTAAAAGCAGTAAATCATGCTTTAGATTATGGATATGGTCCTCATCCAAAATCAAGCTTATTTGATAGTGTAGGCATGTTTTCATGGCTCGGCAGAAATTCAGTTATATCACATGATGAATCTTTTGAAGTCCCGCCTAAAGTAGTCAAGTTGGCTTCAGCTAGGATGGCATTTCCTTTGTCGTTAATGCATGCTAAAGATTATGTGTCAAAACGCATTGCTCTGATTGGCGATGCAGCACATACTGTTCATCCTTTGGCTGGGCAAGGAGTTAACATGGGTTTTGGAGATGCATTTGCTCTTTCAAGAATCATTGCCGAGGGTGTTGCTGTAGGAGCAGACATTGGTGAGGTATGTCATCTTCTCAATATCTTAATAGAATAACAATGACTCATTCGCTGACAGTTCTGCTGGTGTTTTTTGTTACTTGACATTTTGGAAGAGGTGCTCAACTTAATCTCAAACTATTAGACGGCACTATTAGTTTGTCAGAATCAGTTGAGCCTTTGAATTTCTAGCTAATGACTAGTTGATGAGGCTGCATGTAGCAATAGGCGCATTATGCACAGCCAGGGAAAGAAAACCAAGAGTAACATCGTAAAGTATGCGAGCCTAACTCCTCTTTTGGAGCAGTCTTGTGCTTGTATGGTCATTTTTCAATAGTTGATTTATTTTGAAGATCTATATTTTATAAATAGTAGGAATTACTTGCTAAGAAGAGTATAATTAAAATTTGCTTTAAGAATTTAACTTGTGTTCTTTATGTAGGCATCACTCTTGAAAAAATATGAAGCGGAGAGGAAACCATCAAATGTGACCATGATGGCAATTCTAGATGGTTTCCAGAAGGCGTATTCTGTTGACTTTGGACCACTGAATATATTACGTGCTGCTGCATTCCATGGCGCTCACCACATTTCACCGCTAAAGAGGAGCATCATTTCATATGCCTCAGGAGAGCAGAGTTTACCAGTTTTTGCTTGATACAACCAATACCGATGATATCCTAAAAATCTCCGGATATTTTACACCATAATAGAAGTTCTCCCTCATGTTTGTATAGTGGCTTTCGAATTCAAGGAAATTGAAAATCGCTTTGAAGGAACCTTTTCACTTTTCCGGATAAATGTATTAGGGACGTGTAACAGGTCGAGACAACAATGTAATGTGTCTCTATGATCCGAGGCTGATGGGGCATGACTGCGCCACTTCCATGTATAGAAAGGAAGTTTGAAGTGCACAACTTTGATCCACATCAAAAGGGCAGAGCTTCAAGACGATTGGGTGGCATCTAATTAGTTTCCAGTCAAAAGAAACTATACCGTACACTTGCTTTCGTAAGTCCTCTTTATGATAGATCAACTAATTACACGAAGATATGAAGACAATAATAGCGGTTGTCATCCATCAATGGATAAATATGTGCAGTTATTATCGTTACCAACTCATCTGATACTAACAGAATTTGAAATTGTCCTTATGCTTGATCAAACAGACTCCATGATGTCTGTGGGGGCTTTTCATTATGGAGATGACCTACTCATCTAGAAAGATCTTTTCCTTGGCCAACAGTTATGAACTTTATGCATGGCTTTTATTCCATCCGTAACTCGTATTAAAGGAGCGTAAAAGAACAAATGTATTCTCCTGCCGCTAAAAAGAGAATGCAGAGGAGGGGATTAAGTAAAATATGAAAGAGAAGAAAAAGCAAGAGAAATCAAGATTCTCAAACGGCTAAATTTTTTTCATAATGAGCGAGTAAAAATGGGTAAGAACCCACCAAAAGCTTGCAATGAATAAAATGCATGTCAATTTTATTATGTATTTTCTTCTGTTTGCCATCAGGAAAATAAAAATTAGGTCTTTACTCTGAAATTAGGAAAAAAAGAGAACACAATAAAAATAAAAAGAAAATCAAATATAAAATTTGATAATACATTCTGGTTTTGATTGTTTCTTTAGATGCTATTGTGAACTGATATACAATGTACATATATTTGCAAATTGCAATCAAGGAAGGCAAATGAAGATAAGTGCATATCTATCATTATATATTATTATACATGCTTGAAAAACATCTACTATCAAACTTAACAATCAATATAATTTGAAAACTATACAAGATATCAAGGATGCCTTAATAAAATTATAGTCGAAATTCTTCAAGAAATACCAGTTAGTAAATTTCTAAAGATAATTTCCCAAATGTCCTTATAAAGATTATGATATAGTTGATATTCATAAACTCAAAATAAAAAAAACAACCAAACACCTTGAGTTGTGACCCATACCCAGCCTTAAATAATGAAAATGCAGTTAGTCATATCAATCAAAGATCAAGGTAAATCTATAATTCTTTGATATTCTGACTAATAAAATATGAAAAAGACTTACTTGGAAAGATTATTTTTTGAAAAAAATTCTTACAAACTTCAATAATGGAGCTAAAATATCTGTTCAGTATGACCTTGCAATTTATAAATTTATAGTTTTCCTTATGTTGTCATATAGTTTGGTGATTTGAAATATTGTCGGGACTTTTAAGGATGAATATGTGCAGAAGTGAAAGCAAACACCACATTAAGAATGCTCAAATAGTATATTATTATAGATTTCCTGCAAAAGTGAATAAAGACAAATTTTACATATATATTGAATTTGAAGTAAATACAAATATATAAATATATTTTAGATTTTTATATTTATACTAGAACTTTACCCTTATGATGCTTTAGGTATTGTATGTGGTTTAGCTTTTAGGTACAATATTGTATTACAAAAAAGGAACACTTTTTTAATATAATAATACAATAAAATATTGTTACATTAGTGAGACATGCTTTCGTAGGATTATTAATAAAAACCGTTTAATTAAGAATTCATTAATTACTCTATAAAGGATTTGTAAATTTTTTTTATAATGACGAAATATATCTGATCTATTTTTGTAACAATTTATTCTATAATTTATGGCTTCAACATCATCTGTCGTATAAAACATTCATATGATAAATATAACATGTCATCTAACAACCTCGTAACCTCGTGTATATAAACATTATCTATATCATTTATATAAGTCACACATCAGATATTTATAGCATATTTATTAAATTTACAAGCATAAAATATTTTACTGCCCATAATTATGTAATGATAATTGTATCAACAAAAATGTTTCCCAGGAATATGTTATATTATCAAAAATGTATTCCAAGGATCATACATGACTCAAAATATCTTGATTGCCCTGATGCTTTATTGATCCGATCACCCTTCTAAACTACTTTGACTTACGTTCGTCAAATGATAAATGTTGAGTATATCACTTAATGGTATCCAATAATAATTATGTTATAAATAAAATTTCAATATTTAATATAATATAATATAAATAATAAATAAATCAATTAAGGAAAATCGTACCAACTAATCATAATAAATATAGCAATAAATAAAATTGATTCATCAATATTCTATTATTATTATAATAATAATAAATAATAATTTTTGCAACTGTTTCTGTAAACTATTCAACTTTTGTGTGAATCAATCGTATTATAGCTTCATTAATCAGTATAGTAGCGGTAATATGCTTAATGTCAATAAATGCAAATCTTGAGTTGCATTTCTCATTTCTCATAATATTGCTATGCAATGTGATAATAAATACGGAAATTTGTTGCATTCCACTGTTCTCAGTCATTTCATCATTTTTCTGTAAATTCATCATTTTTCTATGAATTCGTCAATTTTTTACGATCGTAACAATTTCTATCTCTAATTATGCACAATTTGTACTAGGTATATTTTCAATGATTTTTTTAGTACCTCTGTATTTTCTATCTTTGTATCCATTCAATATATAAATTTACTAGCACCTCCATTATTTCGCCTTTTATATATATATAACTGTGTTTCCCTTACTCCTCCAAAATGTCATGCTAATGATATATGATGCATGAATTTATTGCGTATGTGTTTATATAAAGACTGCACAGTCGTAAGTCAATAACATCTCAAATATGTCAATATATCACACATCCAACATTAAATAATAATAATCGAATATTCATAACGTTTTGCGTTACAAAGCTTGAATTATCGAGCTTTTAATTTTACCTGTAATTTTCCTTTATAACATAATTATTATTAGGCACAAACCTGCTTTTATTTTATCTTTATCATTTTGTGAAGCAAAAGTTGCAATCCCCTTATTATCTTTGCTTATTTTGTATAAGTATTTTGATGTGTTAATCAAACATCCGCCTAGTTATTTCACACATTCATATTCATATATCAAATATCTATATATCTCATTCAATTTTTAATCGTTTTCACTCGTACCCAACTATTTCGATTACTAAACTTCTGTCCATACCTACCACGTTATCGTACTATTGTTCATAAGGTTTAATTTCTCAAATAGGACTTCTTTATATTACACATTTAAATATTCAATTCTGGTTGCTAAGGTTGATAGTATTACACCTCTTAATATTAAGATTGAATAAGTTTCTAACTTCTAATTAATTTAAATACTTAAGCAATACATGGGTTTAAATGCTGTTAAAAGTCACGCATCCTAATGAGGTGGATTGCGGTTGTGCGTGGGTTCTAAGTACACATTTTTATGGTTCATTAGCCATTAATTTTACTCACTTAAATCAACTTCCAGCTCCTTAATATAATTAGTCATTATTCTAATACATCTTAGGTTATTTATTTGATCTATAGAGATATGTGAACTAAGCAAATTAAGTCAATTTAGAATTTTAATCTAATTTATGCTATACCTATCAATAATTTAAATCCAATCTATGTTATAAAAGAATCAGTTTGGAATTCTGCAGTTTGGGATTACGCTTGATCCTATTTTAACCTGCATTAACACAAGTATATAGATATACATCCACATATAAAGATTGTAAGTTGATATCTCTACTCTAGGCATGTCCTCAGTTGCTAATCCCTTGCCATAACACATACAACACGCACCAATCTTTGGTCTCGAAGTGGTTCAAACCTTTAATTAACGACCACACATACAGGTTGTATAAATGACTATTAACAAGCTAAAGCATCTTTAATTTTGGTAATGTGTATGGACAACATACATAAGTTCTGCCACGATTATGGTTATGTCGATTAAATGGAAAGGAGTAGCTTGTATATTTATATGTGCATGGTGAACATTTAATATCTTTGACTTCATACTCAAATTTGATTACTTACAACCTGCATAACTCCCATTAATTTCTATAGATTATCCTTTCTTTGCAAGTCCATTGCTTCCCTATATAATTGTCTAATAATTATCTAATAATTATCTCTAGTTTAAGGTAGTAGATCATACAGGCATCCCTTTTGACAGATATAAGAATGTGCATAGTTTTTTTTACAAGTTTTTCCCTAATTACTGGTACATTACCAACACAATTATACATTTGGTTTATAGTCCACTCACACACAAGGAGCAATACATTTTAATTACAGTATATATCTATGAAACTGATGAGTATGTGATACCATATACCACATAAGTCATTTACGCATAAGGTAATTTATTTTTGATTCATGTAGGAACCATTCTTTCTCAAGAAAATTCATGTCAAGAATTGCACATGAACCAACAATAAAATGACTAGCATGTGTCTTCATTATGCCAGTAGTAATTTGAAGGTCAGTTACGCAATCTAGGTGCATCCAAGACTTAGTGCATTTTCTTGATTTTCTCTCTCTACACTAACTCAATTCTTTTAATTCAGTTTTCTTCAAAATCACAACTCAAGTTATTTTATATACCAATTTTACTATACTATGATTACTTCCTCTAACAACAATGCATATATACATATATTCAACCTCAACAGTCTTTTACTTAGCTCTGTTACCTTTGTTACCTAAGGAAGAAGGATTCTCATTCATCATTCATTGCTAGCTTATTATTTAGGTGGGAATTGCATACTAAATATCCATATCTTTTTAAACTATATTTAGTCCTGCGGCTATCCTTGCTCATTCATACTCTCAACAATCTCATCCATCTTAAACTAATAGTAACTATCCATAGGCTTTTTCTTTATTTGGTGTAAAAAATATAAAATATTCTATATTTGGTGTGAAATTAGAGAAAATTATAGATTTGGTGTGAAAAGATGGTTGGCCGTCGATTTTACCAACGACCAAGTGATGTGGCAAACAGCGAGGAAAGAGGTAGATGATATGACGAGTATTGGAGCGTAAGGAATGGACACGTGGACTTGGCTGTTAGTTTGACCAGCTGTCACATCCTGAACTGTATGATTCACTATGCATTCATAATTGATAATATATCATGTTTATATATGTTAATGATGTGGAAATGATATGAAATTATGATTATGTTGATTGATATATGATAAAAATTGAGTTTGAAGCTCAAAATAGCAAAGTGGAAATTTTGTCGAAACCCCTAAAACTGATGTGAAACTGCACTAAAATGATGATTTCAGGCTATCCACATTGAATTTGATAAAATGGCTTTGACCATAGTGCTTTTATTAACTTAAATTAGATATATGCAAATTTTGAATAAAAATTTTATTTATGATGTCATAATTGAAATTGATGATGTAAGCAATTGAAATAATGTAATTTTATGGAATTAGGGAATGGAAAACTTAATTTTGGAACTAAATTAGTGAATTATATAATTAAAATAGATATTAGAAATTAAAAATAGAATTTTCAATTAAAATGATATAATGATGTCATAATTACTAAGGATGATGTCATAAATAGGAATTTTAGAATTTATGGATGGAA
>CANYBF011771194.1:0-17396 GCA_948192965.1 Dalechampia spathulata | reverse complement strand
GAAAACCTAAGTTTTATTTCCTAGTTTTCAAAGTTAATTCAATTGGATTAATAGAAACAAACTAGGTGGCGACTCCACACTCTGCTTTTTCTCAAAAGGTAAAACCTGAAAAGCCGGAAACGGAACCAAAGCTCACACCCTCGATACTCTCTTCTACCTCTCTCGACAGAAGGCATCTTGCCTTAAATCTTTTACTTTTTTCTACTATCATAGATTGATCTTCTATCTCATTTTTAAGAGATCCGAGTCTAATGACACCATCATGGGCCTTGACCTTATTTTCCTTTACTGTATGGTCATGGGTACCCCTATCCAGTCTAGACGCTGGCTTCATACCTCTTTTCATGAGGTGAGCGTTCAGAAGCAGCCTGGTAGAGCTATTCTTTTTGGACCTATCATTCATTTCATCTGCCAGCAGCTGTACGCTTTCCCCACCACTCACCCCTCCCCTGGACTGAAAGGTCCTAATCTTGATCTTTCTTTCATAGAGCATTCTATGCTTTATGAGCATGTTTTAGCTGGATACGTCATCCATTCAGAGTACATTACTAGACGTATTGAGCATCTTTGGTTATTGGGTCTTCTTAATGACACTATCTCTCTTTATGGTCGATGGGCTGTTACAGTCTGTAGACAATTGCATATTCCTATTCCAGAGGATACTCTTGTTGAGCTTTTTACCGAGTCTAACTCTCCTGAAGCTTTATGCCAGGCGACCTTGAGTCGCAAGTATCAGCGGTTCGCTCAGGCTGGTTCTTCTTCTACTACTATTCCCAAGCCCGCTCCTGCAGCTACTCCTGCTCCTGCTACTGCTTCTACTTCTGATCCAACTGTTCCTCCTGCTGCTGTAGCTTCTTCATTTTCACTTGAGATGATCTCTCAGCAGCTTGCAGTTATTTCCACTAGGCTTGATCGTCTTGATGTCATTGAGCGTCGTCTTGATTGCCTTGATGATGTCCAGCATTGAGTTACTTCCATTGATTAGCGACTAGATCAACAGGCTGCTGAGTTACATGAGTTTCACACGACTACTACCGCTACTTTTCAGTCCTTTAGCCTTATACTAGACCCATTCATCACTCCACCTAGTCCCCCTCAGGACCCATAGTGATTATTTTGATGTTGTCAAAGGGGGAGATGTTTTGTATAGTGAAGTTAGGTTGTCTAGTTTATCTAGCTTTTCAGATTTCAGATTTTTAGACTAGTTTTGATTTATTTATTTCATTTGATTGTAGCTCTGATTATTGTATACATTTAAGTATATATGATATTCGATGTTTATTCATATGATTTTGATTATTTGATATTGCTAATATTATTTTAACTTGTGATTCCACATAGTTTATAGTGTTTATGTTCTGATTATACATTATAGATATTGACTTATGTTTGGATTCTACATGATGATGTTCTGATCGTATGTATTGATTATTGATTTCGTCTTTCTCTTGTGTTTTTGATTGATCACTTATGTTATATGGCATATAGTATAAAATAAAAGGGGAGATTTTAAAGGATTTTTCAAATTCAAAGTCTTTTCAGTATGATTTTGCAAATTGAACTTAAATTGATTGCCAACATCAAAAAGGGAGAGATTATTAGGCTCTTGATTTTGATGTATATGTGTTTTGCTTATTCAATTTAAGTTATTTGCAAATTAATATGTATTTTGTATATGTGGTATGGGCATACCATTTTTGGTACAGGCATACCAATTATATGTATTGTATGGTGCGGCCATATGGCTGATCATACCTAGTTGGACTATTTATACTATGAGTAGTACGGGTGTACCAACGGGTGATACAGCCGTACCATTCTCTCAGAAAAATTGCTTTTCAAGAACTTTTGTTTGGTACAGGCATACCATTGAGTGGTACGGTTGTACATAACTCTTAGGGATTTTTGCTTGTCGGTAGAATACTTGCTGTACAGGCGTACCGTTAGATGGTATGGTCGTACCTAGGTCCCCACCCGTTTTAGTCTTTTGATTTTAAAATCGGTACAGGCGTACCATATGTGTTATGACCGTACGCGACTTTGCAGAAGTGTTTAAAACACTTTCTTACGGCTCTTTTACATATATAACTTTCATATCTTTCAATCTAACGACTAGTTTTGGAGAGAAAATATTCCTTTAAACTTCAATCTTTGAATATAAGTAAGTTTATTTGTAATTTTGTGTTGCTAGCAATTGTAAACTCTTTTTGGCTATATTATACAACCTAAGTGTTAGGTTTTGTAATTATGGGATTGGTGTGTGATTAATGCTTAAGCATTGAGTTGTAATTGAGAGTTTAAATTGTTGTGAGCTTGTTACCATTGTAAAGGTTTGAGTGTGAGCCTGAAAAACATTGAGTTTAGTGGAATCCTAAGTTGATAACTTAGGAGAAGTGGATGTAGGCAAAAGTTAGTGCTGAATCACTATAAATCAAACACGTGTTGCTATTTCTACTAAGGGTTTTCAAGATTAATTGAATATGCTTCCCTCAAATTTTGAATTAATATAGATAGAGGATGAACAAATAAAACTAATTTTAATTTTATTTTAATTATCAAATAGTAATAATTTTAATTTATAATAGTTAATTTCTATCTAAATATTCTATTTACAATTAAATATAAAATATGAATTATTTTTATTAGAAATGATTAGTTTTAAGAAAATAAAAGTTTATTAAATAATCTAAATTTGCTAAAACTGATTCTATTTTATTTTAATAATATAATAGTAATAATTTTAATTTATAATAATCGATTTATATGGTAAAATTATATAAAAAAATATTATTTATGATTATTTTTAAAAATATTAGGTATTTATTAAAGTTACAAAATACTACATATTATTAACGTATAATTTAACTTTTTTAATGAAAATCCTATGATTATTTAGGATTTAAATAATATAATTATCTAAATTATTAAAGTTTCAAAAATACTAATTATATTAAATTTGTAATAGATAATTTATAAGAATTTATCTTATTTTATTTTAATTATCTAATAGTAATAGTTTTAATTTATAACAACTAATTTTAATAATATTTATGATTTTTTAAAAAATATAAAATATTTATTAAAATAATAAAAGAAATATTTTAAGTGATATATAAAAATGCATGATAAGCATGAATAATAATATTAAATAAAATTTTTTAGAAATATATAGTAAAATTTTTTAGAAATATATAATGCTTAAAAGATACATATAAATTTAAAATTATAAAAATGTTATTATAATAAAAAAATTTTAAAAATAAAATATAAAATTATGATAAATGATAGGTGAAATAAATTATAGGAATTTAAGAGTGGGTAAATAGATTAGTTGAGATATGTGAAAGTTTGGGGTAGAATGGTAAATTGATAAAGTTGAGGTGTTCTTTTAGTCATTTTATCAAACTAATAATACGCTTCTCAAAAGCAGGTGTAAGACCATAATAAAATTGGAGAGGTTGTATGCAAATCAGTGGCGAGGGCAAGAAAAGATGGGAGTCACAAAATCGCAAGTCGAATCCACTTTGAAGTCCAAGTTGAACGCTTCTCACCTTGTAAGCCCTTTTTTATGTGCTTCGATTTTCTGCTTTTTCTTCTTCTTCTTCTTTTAATTATATCTCTATTTTTTTAAGGTATTGAATTTTTAAGTTCACGCAATTGTAGCGATTGGGTTCAGTTTTTTGTTATTTCAATCGGATCTGTCATCTGATTTTGGCTTTCAGAAATCGACCATCATGATTGTGGAACATGTTGTGTTTATGCTTTGAAGCGTGGGATGAATAGGAAATGATTAATAGTCGTTTGGGCTGTTAAGTAGCAAATTTATGTTCATAGTCAGTTAAGTATCAAATATTGGTGGTTAAGTACAGTAAATTCGTGAGGTTTGATTTTTGTCCTTTTCCCTCAGGCATGCTTAGAAAGCATGTTCATATAATCAACGTATTGATTCTTTTTTCTTTTTGTCTGTTCAGATGAGCTGGGAATCAATTTTTAATTAATTTTCCTTCTCTTGTCATAGATTTTTTTTTTCATCCATATATAAGAAACTGCGGGGTTGGACTTTTTTATTATTTGATAGTAGGAATAAATGTGGAGTTGCTTGCGTTATAGTATTTTTTTCTTAACTAAAAGTTGAAGGCTGCTATTTGTTTCTGGTAATTTTTCATTCTCGTTAATTAATGTTCTCAACTATTTTTGGAATTTATAACTACAAATGGCCGCCCTTAGTTTTCATGATGTTCGGCTGAATTTCTTTTGTTTTGTTTGCCATTACCATTGTCAATTTTCATGCATAGTTTGAAAAAGGTGCACGCCATGCTTTAGAAGCTTGAGGCTCGTCCTCAGCTCCTTGGAGATTGTAGTTAAGCAAACTTTCCCAGGCCCTTGTCCCTGGGGCATGCCTCCGTGAAATCTCAGGCTCATGCCTTTTGCTCCTTGAATTTTAACTATTTTTATATATTTTTCATCAGTTTAAGTAAAAGGTGATTGATATGATGGACCATCGAACTTAAATACCCAATTATGTAAATCCTGTCGAGAGAAGAAAAGATTCGAACAGTGGGAGAAGCTGCTAATTTAAAGCCAAAAAAAAAAACACGCAGTAGTGATTTTACATAGTTGATCATTTCTAGCACCGCAATCCACTTTAGTCTTCCTTCTTCCCTTTTTTATTTATTTTTATTTTTTTTCCATTTCTTTTGTGCTAGATTTGTATGCTTGTGATTGTACCCTTCTCTCCTTTCTCCCTTCTTTCTTTGGATTGCTTCTACACTAGATTTAACTCTTCTCTTGGTTGTTATTTTAAAATATGATTTGTCGTTATCTCTTTTAATTCTTCAAGTTTCTTTGACTCCACTAAGGTATGAGACTTTGCATCTTAAGCCTTTTGAAACTTTTTTCATGTTTATATTGATGGTTTTATCTTTCGTCTTCATTTTTGATGCGGAAACCCAAGACTCTTTGTCCAAGGAAACGGAAGCCTTTTCATAAGAACTTCTTCTCAAAACTTGCTAAGTTTACCACATTTCTTAATCCCCTTAACTAGCTAAATCTAAATAGTTCTAAGTTTTGATAAACCACAATCCGAATTGGTTGCAA
The DNA here is from genome assembly GCA_948192965.1 of Dalechampia spathulata. Taxonomy (NCBI): domain Eukaryota; kingdom Viridiplantae; phylum Streptophyta; class Magnoliopsida; order Malpighiales; family Euphorbiaceae; genus Dalechampia; species Dalechampia spathulata. The sequence continues at coordinate 12,299 of CANYBF011771194.1, read as the reverse complement.
ATTAAGAATGAATTAAATAGGAAATTAAATTATTCAACTAAAAAATAATGTGAAATAAACATAGTTTTAAAAAGTGTGCCTTAGGTGAGCCCAAGGGGCTAGGTGCATGATGCGCTGGCAGTAGTGCCTTAATGCCTAAGAGGCGTACAGGTTTTGAAGGCGAGGGCTTAGTTGCACGAGGCTCAAGGTGTGGGCTTTATTAATAGGCCCAGCCCACTTAATAAGTTAATAAATATTTCAAAGGTATCTTACTTCTTCAAATGCTGCAAAAATAAGAAAAAGAGAGGTGGAGAATGATTATTTTCTCTATCCACTATTTTTCCCTTTACTTTTCTCTTTGAAACTTCTTTCATTTCTTCCTTATCTAACAAGTTATATTTGTCTTTTTTCAAATTTGCAACCTATTATTGCTAGTGTTTCCTTTTGTCAAGCTACTATCAAATGTGTTGTTATATATACAATTCAACTTGTCACGTTTATCTTTTGCTAGCAATAGTTTTTGTTGTCTTTGTAAATTTGATTTCTTTTGTAATTATAAATTATGAAACATTTATTTTAGCTTTGTACTTTATTGATTTTGTAGTTTCTTTGCAATTATATATTATAAAATGTAATTTTCTATTCAATTATAAATCATATATTATAAATCATATATTATGAAAAACTAACTAATATGTTATATATATTTTGTATACGACTTGTTTGATTTTAAGTATTATTTGAATAATTACTAGCTATCATTGTTAATCATGATTTCCTGCTTGATGTTATTTATAATTATTTTTTTATATTCTTGCATCATGATGCGCTTTCGCTTTGCGTGTAGGCTACAAAGAATCTTAGTGCTTTGATGTGCCTTGCACTTTAAAAACTATGGAAGTAAATAATCCAACCACCTTCAATATAAAATAAACAAATTATTCTCACAGGAATAACGCTCAATATTTGAAAAAAGTAATTTAAAATTCTTATTAGATTCTTTAATTTTGTATCAAGGTAATTCAATTATTTGCTTAAAGTTAAACTTAAGTTGATAATTTATTTTTCCTATTTAATTCTGTTAATTGAATTAGAAGATTATCAGCAAAAATTATAGGGCAGCATATTCTATACTATTTCCTATTCTATTTGTATTTCATATTCTAATTTGTATCCTATTTGATTTGTGTTTCGTAATTAGTGATAGGTCTTTGTATATAAATAGAGATGTACGTTCAGGATTCAATACACAAGTAGAAGAATTTTCATTCTCTAAAATCAACATGGTATCAGAGCATAAATCTACCTCCTTCACGACAATTAAAATTAGGGTTTTTGTAATTCTCTTAAATTAGTGTTTGTAGAAATTTCTTTTTCTGATCCAGTCTTTGTGTCACCACCCACTTCATCGGCAAGAATCCTGGCCGACCGATGCTTGCCAAGTGTCCGACCATTGGCAGCCTCCGTGCGTGACCTCATGCGCCTCCTTCAAGTTTGTTGCTTCTTCCACATGCCGGCGCATGTGCGACACTCTGCCTGTTCTTTCTTTTCTCGATAACATACTTCCTTTTTCCGGCTCTTTCCCAGCAATATTCCTTCTATAAACTGTCCCATTTTTTCCGGGTACTATTTTTTGTACTCTGATTCTTCAATAAAATGATCACAGAAGGACACAAGGATGCTGTTGAACTTAAAATTGAGCCAACTGAACTTGTTACTGTTTTAGACAATCCCTCTTTACAAATTAGCCACGTCAAACTCGATGAGACCAACTACCTAGCTTGGTCCACTTCCTGTCTCTTATCAATTGAGGCCAGAAAATTGTAAGGCTATTTAACTGTGAATCAGAAAAAACTAGAACAAGGACCTGTACTTGACAAATGGACTTGTGAAAATTCTCTGGTAATGTCATGGTTACTAAAATCCATGCAACCACATATTGCTCATGGATACCTTCTATACCGCACTGTTGTTGCTATTTGGTCTGCTGCTTCCATATTACTTTCAAGTTGGTAATGATGCCTTAATTTATGAACTTCGAAATAAGGTACATAACCTAAGACAAGGTGAATTGTCTGTTGCTCAATACTTTACTGAATTGAGTGGATTATGGCAAGAACTTGATTACTATCAAGAGTTTAATGCAGAATGTCCTAATGATTTTGCCAAATTTCAAAAAATGCGAGAAAAGGAATGTGTGTATGACTTCTTGGCTGAATTGAACTTTGATTTTGATCAGATACGAGTGCAAGTACTTGGAAGAGACCCATTTCCTGCCTTATGACAGATTTATCCGTATGTGCAACAAGAAGAGAGCAGATGCAGTGCAATGATGAATGTCGTTCCAGTCTAAAAATCTGGTCTAATGGTTGTTAATTCACATGAGATGCCTAAAGCTGGTAATTCTGAAAAAGATCATTTACACTATGAGTATTGTGGAAAACCAAGACATACGAAGGATACATGTTGGAAATTACATGGCCGACCAGTTAGAGGAAGAGGAGGAAGGCGTGTTTAGTCTACATGACCTCAGGCACACATGATTACAACTACAAAATTTGCCAAGGATACTAATGTTTTGTCCTCCAATGAAATTCAACATCTTAAACAACTTCTTTCTCAGCTTGGGACTCCTTCTAGTTCCACTTCTAATTGTGTCCAATCAAGTATAGCCTATACCGCTCACTCTAATTCTTGGATTATTGACACAGGTGCAAATTGACATATGATAGGCTTGTTAAAGGATTTTCATCAATATTCCTCATGTACAATACCAGAAACTGTAATGCTTGTTGATGGTTCCTTAGCCTCAGTTTTTGGTTTAGGTTCTATTGTTTGTACACCACACTTTCAACTCTCATCTGTTCTTCATATCCCTAGATTCCCTGTCAATCTCGTCTATTAGTGCTTTTACTAAAGCCTTAAACTGTAAAATAGAATTCTTTCCTAATCATTGTGTTTTTCAGGATCTACAAACTGGGAGGAAGATTAGCAATGGTAGATTGCATAATGGCTTATATATATTCGATGGATTACAAGCGAATAAAGGACATGCTGTTTTTTGTAAAGATGTCAACCAAGAAATGTTACAGTGGCATAGATGGTTAGGACATCCATCCTTTTTTGTTTTAAGGAAATTATATCCGTAGTTGTCTAGCAAAGCCAAATCTGACACATTAGTATGTGATGCTTGTGAGCTGGCCAAACACAAAAAAACTTCTTATCCTTTGTCTATTATTCACATAGATATTTGGGGTCCTACTCGTACTATGTCTTTAATTGGTAGTCGATGGTTTGTCACCTTTATTGATTGTTGCACTCGTATGACTTGGGTGTACTTACTTAAATCTAAGAATGAGGTTTTTTCTTGTTTCCAATCTTTTCATAAAATGATATGTACACAATTTGATGCAAAAATCAAAATTCTTAGGACTGATAATGGTACTGAATATATAGATGGCCGATTTGCTACATATCTAGACTCTCATGGTATAATCCACCAAACTAGTTGTCCATATACTAGCCCTTAAAAAGGAGTTGCCGAGCAGAAAAATAGACATTTGTTAGAAGTGGCTAAGTCTTTGCTTTTCACCATGAATCTTCCAAAGACCTATTGGGGAGATGCTATTTTAATTGTCACTTATCTTATAAATCGTATGCCTCTGTAGGTTTTTAACTTTAAAGTCCTCCTCGAACTTTTTTGGGTCATAACACTTATACTGTTCCACCTAGAATATTTGGCTGTACTTGTTTTGTTCATCATAAGACTGGCGGTAAACTTGATTCCAAATCGTTGAAATGTGTCTTTCTTGGCTATTCTCCTACATAAAAAGGCTACAAATGTTATCATCCTCTTAGTCGAAAGCACTTTGTAAGTATGGATGTTACCTTTCGGGAACATGAACCTTACTTCTCCACCTCCTCATCTCTTCAGGGGGAGATTCATGATGAAGAGCTGCTATTTGATGATCAAACCAGTCAAATTAAAAAAGATAGTTCAAACCAGGGGGAGAGTGAGGAACCTAGACAAGAGGGTGAGGTTTCTAACCTTGAGAATAGGGATAATGTGCAAGAGATTGTTGGAAGGTTAGATAGGCCTGATTTAAAATGATATTCTAGGTGACAAATTCTAGATAAAGACATTATGCAATCCACTACATGTCAAGATGTCTCTCCTAATGAAAATTTGCCTGGTACATTACCTTTGTCTTCTGATAATACTTATGATTTAGACATCCCTATTTTACTTTGAAAAGGGGTACGATCATGCACTAAACACTCTGTCTCTAACTTTGTCTCTTACTCCTCTTTATCACCTGCCTATAGAACCTTTACCTTGTCTATTTCTGCTGTGACAATTCCACAGAATTGGAAGGATGCTGCTAAAGATCCCAAGTGGAAAGGGGCCATGGTAGAAGAAATGCATGCATTAGCTAAGAATGGAACTTGGGAACTAGTTGATCCTCCAACTGATAAGAACTTGGTTGGCTGCAAGTGGGTATTCACAGTGAAACATAACGCTGATGGATCAGGTGAAAGACTTAAAGCTTGATTGGTTGCCAAGGGATTCACTCAGACCTACGGTGTGGATTATCAGGAAACATTTGCTTCGGTTGCAAAAATAAACACTATCAGGATGCTCTTATCTTGTGTAGCCAATTTAGACCGGGAACTTCAACAATATGATGTCAAAAATGCATTTCTGCATGGAAACTTAGAAGAAAAGGTATATATGGAAGTTCCACTTGCGTTTAATGAAGAGAAGAAAGAAGGCAAAGTTTGCAAACTAAAAAAGGCTTTGTATGGATTAAAACAATCTCCTAGGGTATGGTTTGACAGATTTAGCAAAGCTATGATCTCATTTGACTATCAACAAAGCAATGCTGATCATACCTTATTTATAAAGCATCATGAGAGTAAGATAACTCTTCGCATAGTATATGTTGATGACATAGTTGTGACAGGAGATGACAAGGATGAAATTGCTCATTTAAAGACTTGTCTAGCTCAAGAATTTGAAATCAAGGACCTTGGAAAACTACAATACTTCCTAGGAATTGAGGTGGCTAGAACCAACAAAGGGATATTTGTGTGTCAGAGAAAATATATCCTTGATCTTCTAAATGAAACTGGCATGCTAGGATGCAAACCAGTAGATTCGCCGATTGAAAGCAATCATAAATTGCAATTGGGAATTGGGGAGGTTAGAGACGAAGAGAGATACCAAAGGCTAGTTGGGAAATTAATTTATTTATCTCGTACTAGGCCAGATATTGCCTATGCGGTTAGTTTGGTAAGCTAGTTCATGCTTGATCCACGTCAGATTCATATGCAAGCAGTCTTCCGCATTCTACGATACTTAAAATCTGCATCAGGAAAAGGCTTATTGTTTGCTAAGAATGATCATCTTAGAATAGAAGAGTTTACAGATGTTGATTGGGCAGGATCTCCAGATGATAGAAGATCAACTATAGGGTATTGTACACTTGCAGGAGGAAATCTAGTCAAGGAGTATGTGAGCTTTTATGGTTAAAAAAACTTATGGAAGAACTAAAGTTGGGAGACTATGGTAGTTTATCATTGTATTGTGATAATAAAGCCGCTATTAGCATAGCTCAAAATCCAGTTCAACATGATCGGACCAAGCACATTGAGCTTGATTGACATTTTAGCAAAGAGAAAGTAACAAGTGGGGTGCTGGAACTATTTCATGTTGCATTAAAGAAACAACTAGCAGATGTGTTCACAAAGGGACTTAACAAAAGAAGCTATCATACTTTAGTTTGTAAGTTGGGCTTGCGAGATATATATGCACCAACTTGAGGGGGAGTGTTAACTGAATTAGAAGATTATCAGCAAAAATATAGGGCAGCATATTCTATGCTATTTCCTATTCTATTTGTATTTCCTATTCTAATTTGTATCCTACTTGATTTGTGTTTCTTAATTAGTGATAGGTCTTTGTATATAAATAGAGATGTACATTCAGGATTCAATACACAAGTAGAAGAATTTTCATTCTCTAAAATCAACAAATTCATTGTTAATTGCAGCTAAATTTGAGTTAGAATTTATCAAATCTTAGAACTATTTAGGTTTAGTTAGTTAAAAGGATTAAGAAATCTCGTTAGATTGGCAAATTTTGAGGAGTTCTTACCAAAAAGGTTTGGCTTCCTTGGGCAAAGATTCTTTGACTTCTGCATCAGTTGCATCAATTTTGGGGTTTCTAAGTTACCCTTTGTAGATAAAAGTTTCATAAGTATATTTAACTTATATTATATTAGTCCTACCATTTTGTTATCACAATATTTGTTAAGTGGCTAAGTAGGGTACAAGGATAACCCAGGTAATGGTTTGGCTATTTGAGACTAAATTTGACAACAGTTGAACATGATTATTATAATTTCCATGATTGTGTATTGCAAGGTAAGGGAGAACATTTGTGGGTTTTTGTCATAGAATAGATAAAGGTATTTTTTATGTAGCCCAAACTTTTAGGGGAATGAAAATTTAGGTTTTAGAGAAGCAATATGACCATGAACCATGCTCATGGTGCTGGTAATTTTTTAACCCCCAACTAATTTGTGAAGAAGAAAAAGGCAAGGCATGTCAAGAGAGGATAGAGACAAGTAATGCCCATATGGTGTCCAATCTTGCTAAGCATTGGCCAGATTTGCTTCGTGGATAGCTGGAAACATAGATTACCCGAGTATTTTTATTTAGTTAAGGGAGATGCCAATTATGGATCCCCTTCATTTCAGCATGGTCTTTATGAATATGGCATCAAGAGTTTAAACAGAGTCTAAATTCAGCATAGTTTCATATTGCGGGCTAAACATAGGAAATATGAAAAGAAAACTTGGTCTCTTTCACTATTAAGCAAAGTCCATGCACTACCAGGCTAGAATTATAGTTTTGGTAAGAACTTCTAGTTTTGCCAAAATACTATAATTCAGATGATGAAACTCCGATTTCTTAAGAGGAAAAGTAATATAAAACTTATGAGCAATATCGTTACCAGGTAGGGGAGTGAATGCAATTTCATTTACATCATTTTTTCTTCAATGTGTGACCTTGTAGTGATGAAAATATGAATGCCTTGTATTTAGTGTTTGAAAAGGCTCTAAGTGCAGTTAGGCGCAAAGGGGTCTTGGAGGTGAGGCGTAGGGTGTAGGCGCACACCTTAGCAAGGTGAGGCGTATGGGAAAAAACTTGAATAATAATTTCAAGCATTATCCAACATAATAAACACGAACACATAATACTTAAATTCAAATGATAACAACTTAAAATGTTAAATTCAACATAAACAAACAAATAAAAAGCATCACAAACGTAATAACAATCAACAATATGATCATCATCCATATCAAAAGAAAGCTCCTCATTTTCACAATGAAATTCTACACCCAAAAATGCTGCATAAGAAAAAAATCCCTAAAAAATTGGCAGCATAACATTTTAAATTAACATAATCTGAAAAAAAATATATGTATATGAAAAAACAGTTGAATAGACAATAGGAGTAGGATTAAAAGTAATAAGTGTACCTTCTTACTAGGTAGTCGACTACTTGTGTTGAGCAAATTCTTCTTCCTTTAATTGGTCAATTTTATTTTTTCTTGTAGGTCGGTAACTTGTCAATTTGATTTCTTTCCTAGTAGAACCGTAGCTTGTGGATTTGATTTTTTTCTCCTCGTAGGTAGGTAGCTTGTTGATTCCATGTAGATTGGCAGCTCCTATTATCCTTTCTTTTTTCTACAGAAAATCATTCATTTATTTTCTAGAAGGAATAAGTTATTATGTAGCCCTAATAATGGACAGACTCTTTTGGGCAGAACTATAAAGTGCACCTAGGCGCACACCTTGAGCCTCACAGTATGCCTCACAATGAGGCGTGCGTTAGCCCCTAAGCCATGCACCTCCGTAACATCAGCCATCATGGATTAAGAAAAGCGCAAAGGGTTGTGCTTGGTGTACTTGGTGCCTCTAAGGCATGCTTTTTGAACACTGTTTGTATTCATATTTCACGCTTTGACATCTGAGTTAAATTTACACCAATGTGAATTCTAATGGAGGTTTCTTGGGACTCAGAAGTGAATGCATACTTAATTTGCGAATCAAGTTTACTTTATCAATATAGAAAAAGAAAGGTCTCTTGACATATTTGGGTGTCAACTTTAACCACTACTTCGATCTACTCCCTAAATTCTCAATGGCCTCTGATGTGTTCAAAATTTATGACAAATGTCTTGCAATTCCTTTTACTTAATTTGCATAAAAAAGATATGTTGTTTTCCAGCGGTTTTTGCATATGCTTTCTCTTTTGGTTTTTTAATCCTATTGGTATATGGTTTTCTTTAATCCTCTTCCTTTACCTTGAACGTACATCTAGAATTCATGATTTCTTTAATACTCTTCCTTTTCCTTGGATAACTATGTTTTTGCATATTCATGTGTAAAATACCTGAATCTAAAAATGTTGCGTAAGTTTTTCATCAACTAATTCTGGCTTATTTTCTTCCAGGAAGTGATCGACACATCTGGGGGGTAAATTCCTTGTTGCCTATTGATATCATTTATCTGATCACTTTTTTCTCGATCATTTTAGATGCTGACAAGATTCCATTTGGTTTTCAGTTGTGGTGCAAGCTTTGCAATAGAGATTGTTTCAGAGCAATTTGAAGGGAAACGATTGCTGGATAGGCATCGACTGGTGAATTCTGCTTTGGAAGAAGAGATGAAAGAGATTCATGCTCTATCCATCAAGAAAGCTGTGACCCCTGAACAGTGGAAACAGCAGCAAAAGTCTGAAAAATCTACATCAGCTGCTTAAAAGTACTGTATCTTGGAAGCTGAAAATCATATTTGAAATGTTAAAATTGATTCAGTCTGTATGGAGAATGTACTGATGTTATACTGAAATTCTAAGGTTTAATATCTGAATGGCATTTATTTGTGATTGTGAACTTTTACGTGATGATTGATCGGCAGATATGATGGTAGATGATATTTAAGTCGATGCACTCAAACAGATCACTCAACGCACAAACCCGATCCTATCTTGCCTTCTTGTATCCAATATTATCATTTCCCAAGTCTGTGAAAATTAGTAATGGATGAAATCATACATCTCTATTGTCTTCATTTTATCATCATGAGTGTTAGGATTACTTTTGGAAAGCCAGTAGCTAATTAGATTATTTTAAACTTTTAGGTGGCTTGCTTCTATTATTGATGCAATCAATTTTAAATCGGTATTTATTCTACATGAAATATTCATAATGTGACTATTTTGGCAAACAAAAAAGTTGAATTTGTCTCTAATATGTTTTAAAATTAGGCCTTGTCACTCATAATAAAATAAAATTTTTGTATAATACATGTTCGATAAAAGTTTCAATATTTGTTTCTAATAAGATTTTCACAGAGAATTTTATGTAACTATATCATTTTTTATAAAATATTATAAAAAGATAAACTATGTTAGAAGAATGGTATATAAGGGGAAAATTTATGTATATCAATTATAATATATTTCTATTTATAATTTTCTTAGAATTTGAAATATAAATTGCATCATTTTTATGTTTTATGAATACAATATTTTTGTCAATATGTGTCTATATCACGTTTTTAGAGAAAAAAATATCAGGCTAGACTAATGTATATATATATTGAAAAAATTAGTATTAATATATAAATGTGAATGACATATATGGTAAATGTACAATTATATATTTATATATTATATAAATATAATTATTTATTTGTAAATTTTAAAACCTGTAAAAGATTATAAACAATCTATGTACAGTTTACATATAAAAATACAATATATATATTGAAACAAAATTCATATATAAATAAAATAAACATGAAAAATTGTTGATATATAATATAATATAATTCATAATATGTATTAAGGTACTTTATTATATTGTGGATTAAATAAAAAAATAATATGTGTTATTCCCAAAACAATGATCAAGAGGTGGATGAATTAAAAAATTAAAAAAATTAGTAAATTATTTTCAAAATTAGTAAACTATTTTTGAAAATAGAAAATTAATTTAAAGTTTAGTAAACTATTTATCAAATAGAATCAATTTCAAAATAGTTTTAGAATTACGAAAATAAATTGTTTTATATACTCCCCTTAGAAAAACTGTAAATAAAATCTTTTTATTAAAAATCTTTCTAAATGTAACAATAATTAAGAATATAAGGCAAATAAATTGAATGAGAAGAGAAGAAAATAGTGAACAAATAATGTAAAGTGGTTTGGCCTAAATTCTTACATCCACTCTCTCAAAATCAAGTTTGAGGTTCCATTAATAATAAGCTAGTTTTTGAAGGCTAACTTTAAACCTTTACAATAATAGTTTTTAAGGCTAACTAACAACAATGTCAAGTTTTCAGTAGACTAACTTGATAACCTTTGATGAGGTTTTAATAGGCTAAACTCATAAACTCAAGTTTCCAATAGGTCCACTTGTAATACTATAATGAGTTATTAGCAAGTTAAACTTATAACCTCAAGTTTTCAATATGCTCACTTGTAACCTCTTTAAATTTTATCACAAAGGCTAACTCGATAACCTTTTACAATAATCAAAATAATTTAATATAAAATCTTCCTCACAATCTTTATAAAACCTATTGAAAAGATTGAGAATCGATATTTAAAATAAAGCTCTTAGAAAAAAATACTTTTAAAGATGTAAATGAATTAAATCTTTTTCATTCTTGTTTTAATATATCACACCTACATCTGGTGTAACATGCTCCCATAGCATAATTAATAACCTCCTAAGTAAAGAAATCATTAATTACACTACAAAGGGATGCATATAAAAGTTTTGTAATATAACGTTTGTTTATTGTCATTATGATATAACCTGAACATTTTATTGGTTTGTATTCATGTATCATCATCATATTAGGCTCGTAAAATATAAGGACAATATAAACATACACATCATAAAAATATGTAATTAAGTATTACTACCAAATGAGTAACTATATATGCTACATAACGAGAATTACGTCTCAGAGTATAATACAAAAGTCTAGACTGTCTTTAAGATAGGAATTTGTGAAAATCCCAACCTTCACTAACTGTCAATCAGCTAATCCTAATGTTCCTCGAATGACCTAGATCCTACATTCATCAAATAACAAACACTGAGTATATAACTCAATGGTGCTATAAAAATATATACAAGGCATACTTTTATACAATAATGATATCCAGTATCAAATCATGATTAATATTCACAAGACAGTGTATTGAAATCATATCGCATCAATAAACATCATACTTCATTAACAATTAATATTTGGTATTGATAGTATAAGAACAAACACCATTTGGGGCCTTTTTATAACTTTTTATATCAATTATCATATAAGAATAACATTGTACACATATATGTATGTGTATTTGCATCGTACATTAACCATCATCAAGCACTGTATTGATATCTTATATGAATGATGATATGTGCCTTTAAGAATGTACTCATGCTTTGCACTATCCCTCTGATTCTTTTGTAACATTTCATCTCTTTCTATAATATTGTGCATAATTTTAATTCATACTGAGTCCCTCTATATACTGGTATTCATCTCCCGTAAGAGGAAATGTAATTGTAAACTGTATGGTTCAGTGAACCCATATGTTTACTTCTAATCAGGAATGCTGCTGTATGATTTTGCTAAGGGAATTTGCATTTTTAATTCCAATCAGGAATGTTGACCTAATATGCTTCCATTTCATTTTGTATCATATCATCACTCTTTCTTTTCTTTTCTTTCCACCTTGTAACCACTTTATGAAATGTCATGAATATATCTTTATTGTCACATCCTGACTTGCATGATTCGCTATGCATTCATAAATTGATAATATATTATGTTTATATATGCTATTGATGTGAAAATGATGTGGAATTATGATTATGTTAATAGATATATGATAAGAATTGAGTTTAAAGCTCAAAAGAGTAAAGTTAAAATTTTTCCGAAACCCTTGAAACGGATGGATAAACGGCACTAAAACAATGATTTTAGGCTACATACATTGAATTTGATAAAATGGCTTTGACCATAGTGCTTGTGTTAACTTAAATTATATATATGCAAATTTTGAAAATTTTGAATAAAAATTTTATTTCTAACATCATAATTAAATTTGATGATGTAAGCAAATGAAATAATGTAATTTTATGGAATTAGGGAATGGAAAACTTAGTTTTGAAATTAAATTGGTGAATTATATAATTAAAATAGATATTAAAAATTAAAAATAGAATTTT
>CANYBF011770413.1:0-14584 GCA_948192965.1 Dalechampia spathulata | reverse complement strand
TACTTTTATCACTATATTACATGACATGCATATGCCATGCCATCTAAATGCCATATAGCTTTATATGTCATTTTACGTGCAACCTTGCAACGCCAATTCACATGACGCGCTGTGTGCTTATATTTACGCTCGCATGCTTGCCTGCTTAGGACAATTAATTCCAACTAAAATGGTAAAATCGATTTTGGAAACTCATAGAATAGATCTTCACCACCTGAACCCAATCTCTGAAGGGTTTAACTAGCACTCATGCTATAGGTCGGTTGGACGGAACCATCCGGTGGTGACTCCTTGCGACTCTTTTGAGTCCGTATCATTCCCTAAGGGAACCCCTTAGGAAGACTACACTTTCACTCCAAGTGCGGTCCCCGGTCCGTGACTTTCGTAAGCCTCGCTCTGGGCCCTGGTAGAAACCGACGCTCACAATTAGCACTATTGAGTTTTATACTTAGTGTTTATCATTTGATAAACATAGGTACTAAGTCTACGGGAGAGCATCTGAAAGAGCGTACAAAGTAGTGAACTTTGGCATCAGCAGAGAAACCCCATTCTTGAGGTGGTACTGGACTTTAGAGGCATACTCCTACATGTTTTGTTATTGTAGTCTTTATTAATAATAGAGGCAGTAGCTATTGTTGCATTCTTTTGGTGGTGATACTTTCAAAGGATGTAATTGTAATGAACCCCAATGTATGACCTTAACATCATGTGTATATATAACTGAGTTGTTTGCTAATCTGAGCCGTTGCATGAATGAATGACTTGATATCCAGGTTATGTTACTTAAGATTTACCATACGCCACACTGCCATTTCCTTATCACCAATAAATATAGTGACATGTACCCATACGATTTATTTTTTTTAATAGGTCATACAAATGATGTATCCCTTGTATTATGAGTGATGATTTCCTTTTAGGAATTGGTATTCATGCTATGAGAGAGCATGTTACGCCAGGTATGGGTTAGGCATGACAAAATTTATGCTATTTGAGTTATGTGTTATATGAAATGAATGCTATAAGAAATGGATGATGTATGAAATAAATGATATATGAAGTGAATGATATAATAAAATGGATGATGTATGATACCTTATCATGGTGTTCATATATGTATTCATTATAGCATCATGGCATAAAGCATACATATCATGTCATGAAACATCAAATGACATATTTAAAATTATGACATGACATGGAGAAATAAGGAAGGAGGAAATTAAGTGAATGTCAAGAAATGAAAATAAAAAGGGTACTTGGGTATTATAAAATAAATTCCTACAGGAAATGAATTGAAAGGAAAATAATATGAATTCAATGAAATGATATATGATGAAACATAAGACCAGTACCAAGCACGCATATATGGCCCAGTATGTAAAAAGGGGCAAATGTTTTTAAATGAAATGTTACAAGAAAATAAGAGGGAGGATGCATAATTAATGATATTGGTTAGGGATATATGGTTAAGTAGTTCAGATTATTAATAAATCTAGATGTATTGTTAATGGATGTATAATTATGGTTGATGTAGTACACATGATATTGCTACATTGTTTAAGAGTAATTTTTCAAGAGACCAGGGCTATGTAACATGATAATAAACTTAATAAGGTATTCATATTATTGGATAAAGATATGAGTAATATAGAAATCATATATAGGTGGATAAACCTAAAATGTTCAGAAAAGTATTTTATGTGATTTTATGATGATATTATAAATATGATGAAATGAATTATGAGATTTGTTTTATACATGATATATGAATGATTATGTTTTTCTACATTATATTTAAAAGCACCACTTAGTGAAATACTCAGTGTTCATCATTTGATGGACGCAGGTTAACAGATTGATGGAACACACAGATCTCCAAGTACTAGTTCAGCAGGACTTTCCTTTAAAAGCAAGAACTTGGTTCAACTGAAGGTTTCTTTTAAAGATTGTCTAGAAGTTTAAAAAAATGTATAAGGTAGTCAATGTAAATACGCAAAGTGGAGTTTATGATTCTGTAATGCATTCTACTAATATATATATATATATATATATATATATATATATATATATATAATCTACGCATCCCTTGTAGAATAATCAATGGTTTCCACATATCAGAGATTATTAATTATTCTACGAAAGCATGTCGCACCTCATAAAGGTGTAATAGACTTTGCATAGTAATTTAGCAATATTTGAGCCATTAAAGTATAATATTACTTTTATGGCTATACATAAATTGGAGAAATTATAAGTACTATTAAGTTTTCATAAAATTATCACTTTCCCATTGAATTTAATTCTATCACTCTTTAAATTTTATTTACTTCTATATCTTTTTTTTTTATTAATTACACTAACTAAAAGGATCCTAAAAATTACTTTATTATTATTATTATTATTATTATTATTATTATTATTATTATTATTATTATGATTCTTGTTCTTCAAAACTAAATGATAATATATATATATATATATATATATATATATATATTATTTATTTATCAATATATATCATGATATATATGAATAAGTATTATATAATATAAGTAATAACTACATAATTATTATATATTATATATTTATTTATCAATATATATATTATGATATGTATATATTTATCAATATATATATATGTCTGATAAATACATATATTTATCAAAATATATAATGTGGTATATATTTATTAAACATATTTGTTATTAAAAAATCAATAAATAATAATAATAAAATAGTGCAAGAAAAAGAAACAAAATGATCAAATCGTATGAAAAAGTTTATTAAACAAAAAAAGAAGTTTGCGAGAAGAAGAATGAGAGAAGAAAAAGGGGAAGAGAAAATCAATAGTGAAAAAGAAGAAAATTATGTTAGTTTTAATCTTCATTTCTTTTATTTTTTTTGAATTTACTGTTCTAGTTTTTGATGACATGAATACTTAGAGGGTAGTGTTGATATTTTATAATTTTTTTATTAGATTTTATAGTTTTTAAGAAATTAATAACTTTCTGACATGTCCCCTAGAAAATGAGATACGGCTAATTGTGTTATAATTTATTAAATCCATTAGCAAACTCAATGTCATTCGACAACTCATAAATAATTATTGATGTAATAATAAATACATTTTAATAAATTATTAATATAAATAATAATAAAATAAAATACTAAATGTTGGTGTTTGAGTTGATGTTATTTAAATAGATTCAAAATTCAACCAATTTTACATTTATAAATCCTTAATTTGAACTCATACTACCACAAAAGTATGGATCACGAATACAGCTTAAGGGTCTTATTTTCTAGAATCGAAAGTGGTTAAGTATTAATTATTGAATTTATTGATTAATTTGGCAAATAAATTATCATTTATTTGCATTTATCAAAAGTAACAAAAATACAAATTAACTAAATTTAATATACATAATATACAATAACATATGGTTGAAATCATACTCAAATAGGAATACTTAATCCATCATCAATCATGATCATAATTCATCAAAATAGGGTTTATATGTAAGAGTCCTTGAAAAGGATTAATTGCCTACTAAAAATAAGCTAACATCTACTTTCGTGATTGCTAGGTTACTTGTTGGTGTCTAATTAGGTGTATTTTAGCTAGCATAATGAATCCATAAGTTTTAAATTTATAATCCTTAGATTGTAATCACGCCATCGTAAAAGTATGGATCACGAGTACAGCTTAAGGGTATCGTTCTTTGGGACTAAGAGCGGCGAAGTACTAATTATTAATTTCATCGATTATTTAAGCAACTCACTAATATAGTTTATTTAATTAACTAAAATCATTAACTAACTACCATAATATACATAATATATAACTAATCATAAGGATGGATGATGATGAACAAAGGATAAACCTTAATAATCTAATGATCAACTTCAAAGCAGTGTTTTAGTATAAAGTTCTTTCTTTCAAAAGAGCATTTACCTACCTAAGCTAAGTTAACACTCTACTTTTGTGATTTCTAGATTAATTTCAGTAATTAAGTTCAATTTCTACACTTTATGCCTTCAAATTAATTAACTCCTATGTCTAGGCAGTTATAATTTGGTGTTCTTAAGTTTATTCAGTTAAGTTAAACCTTCTTTCAAAGTGATTAATAGAACTAAATTAATGCTTGCATATTAAAAGGGTCATTCTAACAATCAAATATCATATACATGAATCATAACTTAAAAACAGGAAGAGGTAAATAAATTCATAAAAGAAAGGAAACTAATTATGTTCAAACATCATCCAATCCCTATAAGCTTCTATCAAACCATAACTAAGAATTGAAATAAGTAAAATAATAACATAACGAAAGAGATTACAACTAATAAGAGTTCAAAACAAAAATAGAAGAAGATGGAGATAAAGCGAAACTTGATCAATATTGCTGCTACTCTTGCTTTATCTTCTACTCTTCTTGATTCCTCATCAACTGCTTCCTCAACGTCTTGATGAAAGACTATGACAAGCAAAAGAATACAGAAGAAAAGATTAACAGTCAAATCACCCAAAATTAATCTTGTTTCTCTCTATCTCCCCCTAAACCCTAAAACTCTAACCTAATTCTCTAATAATGCTCAATACCTCATTTCCACATTCTGAAATAATCACCCCATGATGTGGAATAATTACCCCCCAAAAACCCTTAATTTTATACCTTATATCACATGTAAAATTTCTAAAAAAAAAGGTATTTTTATATGTACCATTATAACTCTTCAAAAAACGATCAAATGGCTTCAATTCAAGGTAAAAAAACATGAAAAATCTTGGTCAAAATGGTCTATAAGATTCGTGTAGCTCCTCTTACGAGCCATGTGAGGCTTGTATGATGAATAAATAACATAAAATGAAAGGAACGAAGGATATACAACTCAAAAACCCTTATATGAGTCAAGTGAAACTTCATCATCAAAAAAGGGATTTCAAAGGGTGAAACACACCTAACATGAGTCGTATGACTAAAAGATGATCCATGGGACCTAGATCTAGCATATTAATGCATGAAATAAGTGTCAAATACAATAGAATATGCAAGTCTAAAGCTAAACATAATTAAATTAAAAACTAAAGTTGAATGACATGTAAGAATTTAATATCAAAACTAAAAATAACATATAAGGTATTCAAAATATTAAGTAAATGCATGAAATTATGCTAATAATGTAAAATATGAATATGAAATATGAAATGCATGAAATACTATATGATATGATACGACACAGACTATAGGCATTCTACATCAATACAATAGGAATTTTAACTTCAATCATGGCATTAATTAGAACCATTTCAGATGGAGGTTCAAAGTTATAATTAACAAATCTGATGGTTTAAGTAGAATAGAGTCAAACTTACTCTCCAAGGAAATTCTATTATGGGATAAAGTCATCAAAAAACTAAAATCAAAGAGTCATAATCCATCTAAGATTCCTACTTCAATAAGGAACTTGCTCTTCAAGGAAATCCTATCATGGATCAAACTCACCAAAGAGCTGAAATCAATGAGTCATAATCTAACTGGGATTCCGACTTCAATAACAAACTTACTCTTCAAGGAAATCCTATCATGGATCAAAGTCATCAAAGAGCTAAAATCAAAGAGTCTTAATTCAACTAGGATTCCTAATTAATTAAGGATTCTTATCCTTATTCAACAAGGATACTTATCCAATGATACAAATCTATATGGAGTTTAAGAGAACACAAGTAGCTTAAAGGAAGAATCACTAACTCTTCCAAGTAGTCTAATTACAAGATCACAAGCCAAGAGATATAAAGCAACCATGAACTCATTCATTCAAATCATAATAGAGCTGCAAGGATAAACCTCTAAACTTGAGGCAAGTTTAGAAGAGAATGGAGCCTAAAGTATGTCATTTAGGTTTAATTATGAAGCCATAGCCTTATTTTATAAGCCTATAAAGGAGTTAGGCATACTGTACCATAAGTTAGGCTTATTGAGAACCTAATAAAGAAAGGAAGACAGGCTAATTCTTAGCCTCATTGGCTTACATGAATTTCCATATAATATTAGCTTTATTTTAATTATTTATCTTCCAAGTACAAGTAGGAATAGGTTAGTCAAGTCTTCCATGGATTAGACTTCCATATCCTTGAAGGACTAGGGTTAAAAATTATTATAAATAGAAGCTCTTGTAAGCCTTTAAAGGCACATTCAATTTTATTAAGTAAATAACCTTTTTGGTTTTATGCTTTATGAATGTTATGTTTTTAGTTAGGAAGTGAGGATTTGCTTTCTTATAATTACATTAGGAAATTAGAGTTAACTTATAAATTTATTTATGGCATTTTATCTATTTCCATAGCCTTATTATTTGCATTTTCATACTCTATAGTTTGGGGGTTCAATAGGATGGGGGTTTATTTTTCCATTGGAGTTATATCTTAGTATGCATGAGGCTTTGTGGCATACTTGCCATTGGGTTCTGTGTTATTTGGTATCAGAGCCAAAAGCAAAGTAAATTCTTACTTATCTTAGATTGAGGGTTTTTTTAAGTTTTTCTCATTTATTTTTATTCTTTAGTCTTTAAAAAAACAAAAAAAAATTCATGTTTTTATGTTTATATTTTTTTTATTTACTATCTTATTGATTTGATAAATTTCAGGTTTTGGTTCATGTCTAAATTCTCCATTGAGAATTTGCATAGTATATACTTTTTCTAAAGGAAAATGGCATTTTAAACAAAACAAAAACTTTATGTTGGCCTCACCTTAGTTTTGTCAAATTCATTCATTTAAGTGCTTATTTTTATATTTTTTTTCTTGTCTTAGTTTTCTTCTTTGTTTGTGTTGTAAATTATAAAGTCTTGTTTCTAGAATTTGAGTTTTCTCTTCTTTTTTAGATTGTGTTCATTATTTTAAAGTATTTTATTTTGATTGCCTAAGTTCCAAAATATAATTAGAACAATTACAAGGAGTGGAAAAAGGCATAAAGAGAGATTATCATTAGAGTGAACAAAAAGTCAAAAAGAAAAAGAGAGTAAACACATGAGGAATTTAATGGTTGTGTCACACCCATATGCATAGCATCTTCACATGGTTACATTTTACGCATAAGTTAGAATTAATGCATGAATAGATGAATAAATGAAGCATGAAATGTATGATTAAGCTATGATTCATGAATGTCATGATATATTTTAAATGCTTATGAATATGATATGAATGAAGGAAACTCCATTAGACATGGAATTTAAAGTGAAAAGAAGTAAAAATATGATTAAAGTGATGAAAATAGAATATACATGTCTTGTAGTTTGCCTTTTGAATGATAACAAAAATTATTCTTAAAGATACCTTAAAATGATATCCATAAGTGAATTATGATGCTTTGATATATTAAATGTGTTATTGTATAAGAAAGTGTATGCTAGAATGTATATTAGAAAGTATTAATAAAGTTAGAATTAAAGATAAGTTAAGTTGAAAGTAAGGGTATTTTGGTAATTTTACCTATAGAGAGGGGTATTTTTGGAAAGTAAAATTATGTATATAGGATATATGATGTATATTATATATGTATGAGATATATATCATAATAATTTAAGAAAATGTTAAAGAAAATGAAATTATGGAAGGAACTAATAGGATGGTGACAATGGTCACCATGTGATTGGACCCTTTTAATTAAAAGTAATTAATTAAAAAAATAAATATTATTATGAAGAGGATAAAAACAAGATTGTCATAACCATTTTCCCTTCCTCCTTTGTAAACTTCACTTTCATCCTCTTTTGAATTCTACCTTAGGGAAATCATAGCTTCTAAGGTAATTTTTCATGTAAAATTATATTTTCATATTATTTTTTATTAGTTTTCATTGTATACATACTTATTATCTCTTAATCTTGGATGTAACTTATGTTATTGGAGTTGTAAAATTCATCCAAGTATAGAAGTACACGTATCTGTACCAATTTTGATAGAATCATAGGAGGAAGTGAAAAAGGAAGGTTGGTTTTGCATGATTAAAGTGTTTTGTTTGATTTTTGTATATGGAATTGATTTGTATGAAAAACTTAGGTAACCTACATGCAAGTAACTCTTGTATGAGATCTGTATGCATTGCTAGAAGTTATAATTTATGGAGAAGATGATGAAACATGCATGGAAAGTGGATTGGAAGTGAGAAATTACATGGAAAATGCTTGCTGGCCAATTTTCAACCTCTTTGAAATTGATCTCTATAATTTGATTTTGATACATAAATCATCTAATTATGTGAAAATGTCATGATTTTGAATGCAATTGGAATGATTTTGCATGTAATATGCACAAATGAATGCAATAGGGGTAGCATGTGTGCATGGTTGTGTATAGCTACTTTAGGTTAGGTTTAAATGCATATTTGTTGGTAAATTTGGCTTCGAATTATGAATAACATGTATATGTATATGTGTATTTAGGTTGTTAAAATTTTGAAGTAATTTAGATGCTTAAAGGAAAAGGTATGTATGATATATGTAAGTGTTTGCTAGAAATGAACCTTAAAAGTAAAGTTAAGGGTTTACAATAATTATATTTTAACTACCTTAATTTAATCCAAAAATTTTGCATAATATACCATTGAAAAGCTTGTTGAATCTAGTTTCCAATGGTATTAGGCTTGTAAACTTCCAAGGTCATTTGCTTGGTCAAAAAAATTATGTCATAAAGATTGTTCCATTTAAGCAGAAAATAGGCAAAAAACTTTAGTATACGGCCTTTTATAATTTGACAGCCTAAATGAATTCAAAAAATTGCAAGAAATAGCTCAAATTAAATCTTATTGAGTCTAGTTTCCATTGATATATGTTTTTTTTCTATTTAAAAGTCATTTACATGGTCAAAATTCTCACACAATGGAGATTTTTACACTAAGGTAGAATATGTTAATGCATAAATTACGTGGACTTTTAAGTATTAATATGATTCACCAAATGAACTTATTTTAAATGCTTAAATGAATGGTTAGTACATGCAATTACCAATCCAACATAGGTAAAAATGACCAAATGAATAGGAACCTATACTAAATGAATAGTGCCCTTGACCAAATGAATAGTAATTACCATACAAATTCGACTATCTAAAGAATGAAGGTTTAAAACATTTAAAATTCATGTTATGCTTGTTTAAACATTATAATTCATTACTACACTTAAGGATATAAACTTAAGGGTATGGAAACAAGTTAATATTACATACTTTGTCATACCATACTAAGCCTTACATACATATGTCTATGCAAAATGCATGACTTACATATTAATAAATGATTGTATGATTTATGTATGGATTTACCCTTAAATGCAAAATATGGAATATTAAGACATGAAATGATGCATGAATGCTTCTTATGAATGTATATCCATTTCAAATGTGATATTTACATGCCAATATGCATATGTATGCAATATTATGGTTTGGAATGATGTGGAATGGTACTTGAATGATCATTTTGGATGAAAGTTGAATGAAAATGTAAATAATTGTACTAAGTGAACATAGAATGGAAATGTTACAGGTTCAGACAATGAAGCCAACATTTTTACCCAAGCACCCGATAGGGGTAAACCAGTGACAGGTTTGTGCTTCTAACTTCATAACCTCTCTTAAGATCTTGAAATGATGTATTTACATTAAAATGCTGATATTATTCGTAAATTGGATACACATGGTCAATGATATCATCCTATGTACTTTCCATATGATCATTATACACTATATACATTTCATGTCATGAATCATAAAAGCATACATGCATATTCATGACAAGTATATATAAGTTATAAAGTGGAGAGATACGATACGAAAAGAAATGTGCTAGATCAATATACCTGATTGGAAGTAAGAATATGGATTCCCTCAGCGGAATCATACAACAACTTTCCTAATAGGAAGTAAAAATACAGGTTCACTAAACCATACAGTTATATTTGCCCTCTTATGGGAGATAAGTATCGGTACATAGAGGGACCTAGAACGAATTGAAAGTTTGCATAATATTATAGAAAGAGATGAAATGTTACAAAAGAATTAGAAGGAGAGTGTAAAGCATGGATGCATTCTCAAAGGCATACATCATCATTCATATATGATATCAATATAGAGATTAATGATAGTTAATGTATGATGTTATTCTTATATGATAATTGATACAAGGAAATTACAACCCCAAATGATAATTGATATAGTTGTGTAACATGCTCCCGTAGCATGATTATTAATTCCCTACTAAGAAAAATTAATAATCATCCTATAATGGATTCTATACATTTATGATTAAGTGCTGACTTTTTTTAAAAAAATATATAAAATCATGCATACGATCCCTCAATTATATTCGATCCATTATCATACTATCATAATTTCAAGCATCATCATATTTAAGATACACACATCATTGTTTTACATATATAAGGATCGTCATAATTCATTACACATATAATTAATGATATCGTCAAATACCATTAGCCATAATTTTAATTACTACCAAGTACTTTATTTAGAAGTTGCATGATTATTGTAGAATAGAAGTCCGACAAAAATCAAGCCAAACCATTTACCAAAAATCTTAGTTGAAGTGTCCAGCTGCTGCCACTAATGTTCTTGCTCCTCGAATTTGCCTATTCCTACATTTATAAATTGACAAACGCTAAGTATAAAACTCAGTGGTGCTAATATATTATTTAATGTAAACATAAGAATCAAATATCATCAGAAACAATTTCATTAACATATTCATGACATAGTAATACAGATAATATCAATTATCCATAATGCATCATTTAATATATCATCAAATGTATATCATATGTCATTTTTATTTTTATAAAATATTCTTACAAATATCTTTACTAATACTTCAATATTCATTAATTATTCATAATTATGCCCCATATCATTAATATCTTTAACAATACCATTATTATCTCCCTCAAGGTTAGTTTTTTTATCATTAACAATGTCATATCATTATCATTAAAATTATAATATGAATGTTATGGTATGTATATTAATTTAACATTTATTTGCATGAGTGTAAAACATCATACCAATTGTATCAACATCATACTTTCATGAAAAATGCTTATTTATGAGAATGCATTCATGTAATGCATCCTCCTTTGTATTTTCCTGTATCATTTCATATCATATCCTTGACTTTATATGTGCACATTGTATTGGAATTTCTTTCCATTTCGTATGGTTAAATATACTGAGAACCACTTCATAATGTTTTCATAAATTTCATATTCATTATCCTTCCATTTTATTTTCCATAAGAATTTCATTTCATAATATCCAATAGTATTCATATAATCATTTTTCTTTTCAATTATTTATTTTTTCACCTTATTTCTCCATGTCATGATGTGTCATATTTCATGATAAATGCAATGATGTTTATGATATGTTAATTATATATATACATATATATATATATATATATATATATATATATATATATCATTATATCATTATAAATTTTATAATACTATTGTATTACCATACCATCGCCCTTTGATCATTTAACGATCTAGGACTTTCAAACCAATTAGTACAAACCTGAAATGTCCTTTCCTTTGTTTAATTCCTTTATTGGTACGTGAAGATTATCCATTAATTTACCTAATCATAATGCAATGTTCATCTTTTATTAATATATTTATTGCATCATTAATCATTCTTATAATTATATACTATTGTATTAATCAATCATATATCAATGTCATTCATTTATCACATCATAACATTATATAAGTAATCATATTACTATTCATAATCGCATCAACTATTTCAATTTATTTTCTAAATTAATCATCATATCATTGAAACTGCACTTTTTAAACCTTTTAATGATATAAAACCTTCTTTTAAATTATTTCTCAATTAATTAATTAAAACAGTAGTATCATATTTAATTATGTCTTTATCTTATCCTTATTTACTTAACATAATTGATATTATCAATCAATAATAACTTATTCAACATACCTCTTTTAAAATTATGTTCTAATACAAAATAAATCTAGTGATGTCTTAAGATTCTATAATTATTAATGTCTATCATAATTTATCAGAGAATCATCATATTCCTATTTATATTAAAATTCTTTTATCAATTAATTACTTAATAACTTAATAATTAATATGCTACTATTGATTTACAAAACTGTCATCATCTTAGTACTACTAATTTAATATTATAACTTAACTAGATTCCAAATATTAATCATATATGTATTTTACTAAAAACTGTTACTATCAAGAGCAGAATATTAAAACAATTGATATCAAATTCATTTAACTTCTCAGTTCCCCTTTTTTTTTTTAAATCAATTATGTTATCAATAATATATATTGAACTCTACTATTACTAATTCATATCAGAACTATTTAAAATTATAATGTTTCTGATTATATTTACTTTTAACTAACACTGTCTTATAATAAGTTAACAATTTAAACAATGACATTACTTAAATATCTTTCTATCATTATACTTAATCACATGTCTAATAACACTTAATATAACTGTTTATTACCTGTTTATTTAATACTTGCATTAACATCATCATATTATATGCTATATACCTTAACTTATTTATTAACCATCACTTAACTATAATCTTATATCATTTAGTCAACTTATATACTTCACTTAATCAATTCCAGATTATATATCATCCCTCATTAACCTTATTAATTAAAATATCTAGTGAAATTGTACAAGTATAAACATTCTATAAATCATGTGTCTATAAACCCATAATTCACTGTTATCCCTGTTTTAATCCTTACTTAGAATCTCATTTAAAACCATATCTTATAATTCATTTATTTACTTATTAGCCTAATTAATAACATTTAATGTATCCACTTAAATGATCATTTAAATTCTTAGTATAAGTATCTCTAATAATAATCATTCCATTATATTTCTTTTTTTCAACTTTACTTTTATCACAAATTAAATTCTTAATTAATCTTATCATACCACTAACTAACCAATTCATTTAACTCTTAATCATTATTTATCATACTTAATAATCTTTATGGTTCTTATTTATAATTTATCACAAGTCCTCTTAACATACCTTAAGTCATATTTCATTATATCCTTTAGTTTGGTCAACAAGCTTTGGCTTAACCAACCAATTTATGCCATTTATTTATAACCTTATTAAACCTTTCAAATCCACTTGATATGTTTATTTCAAAACTTAATTAAGTTCTTATCTTCATTTTTACTGCATACCCAAAATTATATACACTTAACATATCAAAACTTTCATCTTAAGTCCAATTGAATTCATATGTTGTATGCTTCTTAGTAACACATCATTAATAACTTCATTTTAACCTTAATTAATAGTTAATCACTTAAATCATCATTGTTCTTAAATCATATACACTTACTATCATATTTAGCCTCAAATCATCAAATATTCTTATCTTAAGCCCATTTGTATAGGTCATACTTAATGCTAACCTTATTAATCATAATAATACTTCCATTTAACTTTAATTATTATGTTATAATATTAATCAAACTTAACAGAATCTATTTTTCCTCACTTTTATCTTATTATTACTTAAAGTGAAAATTTAACCTTAAATCATCAAGTTTACTTATCTTATTACTTAACTTTAACTACCATCTTAACCATTAATCTTCTATTTTTATCATAATCTTCTTAAACATGTTTTAAACTTATCAACCATTAAAAATTTTGTTAGGATGATTTGGTCATGAAGGAAAAAACAACACATACACACCCATACAACCATCAAGCCTTTTATTTAATGTCCTTTACAATCATAACACATCTAACCATCAAATAATTAATTAAAACTAACATAAAACATTTTGTCCAAATCATCAAACACTTATTTAATATGCAAATTAGTAGATCTATAGCTACTTCATACTCACCAAGGCTCACATTTAGCCAAATAACCAAAAACTTAACTAAAAATTGATCTTATTTGGATTTTGCTATAGATTTGAATGGTCCTTCAATTCTTTGACTTCCTTTAAGTTGATCTACAACTTAAATCAACATTCATGTACCTTAAAAGTTAGATCAAGCAAAGAAAATAAGATAAATCATCAAGTAAGGTTGCAGTTTATTCATAAAGTATATAGATCTTAAGGATTTCGGCCTTACACTTAGAAACAATAGAAAAATTGTTTCGACCACCTCTTCCAAAGATGAAAAGAAGAAAGATTTTCTACCAAAATTGTATAATATAGCAAGATTTATCTTAAGACTTGAAAACCAAAGCCAAAAGAAGAAGAAGGCTTGCGATTTTGATGCTTAGATGAAGATATACATGCATACTCTGGTCAAACAAGTTGAAAATGGAGTTATCTTCATAAAAACTTGATCTAAACACATAAATATTTTATTATACTTGAAGTTTGAAGTGGATTTGAAAAGAGAAAGGTATAGTCTATGTTGGTCTTGAAGAAAGAAGAAGATAAGATATGAAAATGAAGTTAAGAAATGAAAGAAAGATGAAAATCAATGGAGAGAA
This sequence comes from Dalechampia spathulata, assembly GCA_948192965.1. Classification (NCBI taxonomy): domain Eukaryota; kingdom Viridiplantae; phylum Streptophyta; class Magnoliopsida; order Malpighiales; family Euphorbiaceae; genus Dalechampia; species Dalechampia spathulata. The sequence continues at coordinate 12 of CANYBF011770413.1, read as the reverse complement.
TGGAGATAAGGT